>KN883665.1:18432-44271 GCA_000934455.1 Apostichopus parvimensis | reverse complement strand
GAGGTGCAAAAGATCGGCAAAATACGTCACTGGGGTTCGAACCACCAAGTGAAAAAGAAAGTCTCGCTCTACAGCTAATACAGTGCGCCAAGCAGTCGCTTGCCGAGCACAACCGCTGCGCCACGGCAGCTGTTGGTATATACAGGCTCGATTCTAATACTTAAGGTGGCATACTCCTATTAGCGTCTATATCAATCCGCCCCAAGTGTTCTCCTTCAAGAGAAGTGCCAAAAAGCAGCAGGAAAACTTTTTTTTTGACCTGTTATCATTCATGATCTAGTTTTTTGTGCCTTGCATGTTGAAGAGCATGAATGGAAGTGCATGTAGTGAGAAAATTGGGTGAATTGAGTCAATTTTAGACCCCTTTAAAGCCTCCCAGGTGCAGCTTAGGAAATTTGTTTACCACTGAGTGAAGAGGTTCGGCTCGGATAGCAACAAATCTACATGGTCATGATACGGAAAATTGATGGTGCCATGAAAGGCCAACTTGTCAGCTATCCGGTGATGGGATGCGCTTATCTACCGAAAACTTCTATCTAGACTTAGAGACCACATTACTTTTGTGATTTAGCGTATGCTACCTTAACGTTCCTAATCAAGGCAGGAGACCGTATAAGAGCGCAGCAAAAGCAAACTTCGTTCGCCGGGTATCGAACCCAGGAGCCAAAATACCTCTCGCTCTGCAAGTACAGAGCACAACAGCTGCGCTACGGCAGCTGTTGATACATATGGGCTTGTTTCTAATACTTAACGTTCCTAATCAAGGCAGGAGACCGTATAAGAGCTCGGCAAAAGCAAACTTCGTTCACCGGGGATCGAACAGAGCACAACCGCTGCACCAAGGCAGCTGTTGATATATATATAGGCTCGGCAGCGTACAAAGACTGTTTACTACTGAGTAAAGCGGTTTGTTTACAAGTGACGCAAACTTCCGGCTCGGATAGCCAAAAATCTACATGGTCATGATAAGGAAAATTGATGGTGCCATGAAAGGCCGACTTGTCAGCTATCCGGTGATGGGTAGCGTTAAGCTAGTGAGAACTTCAATCTAGACTTAGTGACCACATTACTTTTGTGATATAGTGTGTATGTCATTGGGGGTTTTAATGGGCATATGCTACCTTAGAAGCAAACCACCTCCAGTCACGGGAGGGGGAGTGGGTTGGATGGAAAAGAGAGATCCGTAAGTTATTGCTATTATTATATTTTTTGAGGTCTCCTTGAATGAACTTTTCATTCATGGGTAAATAATTATGATCTTTGTAAACAGCAAATATTTTAACAGTGTTAACTATAAGGGTAGTCAAGTATTTCATCTGGTGGATGGGAGGAGATTGTGGATGTTGAGGTTCCCAAAATCTATCCTGTCATTTCTGGGTCAGCCATGTTTGTTTCTACAAACTTCCTATTTTGACATTTTATACTTTTTCAATGCATAAAATGTCTCCTCTCACTTTATGTAACAATGCGAGGGGAACCATAACAACAAGAAATGTAAACAGAAATGACAAAAACAAAGTTTTTGTATCTTTGATCATGTTTATTTGCTTACCAGCACCATTATACCAATATACCATATCGTACTGTAAATGACATTGTTGGGTTAAAGTTAATTCATGATAAGTGATAAAGTGTGGATCATCTGTGTTTGCCTATACTTCAAGAGCTCACCAATTATAACATGTTAAAACCACCTTCTAAATTAACTTCCACAACAACTTAACACTTATTCCAAACAATAAAGGGAAAAAATAAACAACATCAGAAATTACTTCAAAACTCATTCTATGTTTTCCAAAACACAAAACAACTTTCAACTTGCACTGGGGTCAGAATTTTTGCCTCAATGATAAGCCTGTGAGGTAAGAAGAAGCCCATATAATTATACTAAGATGTAAATAACTATTATTACAGAACAATATTAAACCAGCCATGATTTAACAATTAACAGCTATTGTAAAAATAAGCAGGTGAGAGAAATTTATAAATGATATTAATATATGTGAATATTCGTTAGTATAATAGCATACACGGACAGACGGTTGTACATATGAACGGACAGATTGTTGTGCAATATTAACCCATTTATTCACTGACTTTACCAGCCCCCTTCGAATCCTCAGCCCCCCCCCCCCCCCCCCCATTTCCATTATCAACCACCTCATTTCATTTTGCACATTCTTCCTGCAGTCTCCACCCATACCCAAAATTAAATCTACATAACAGTATTTCTTAAAATGCATTTCAGAGGCAAAAATTAATCAAGTTTGACGCCATGATAAACGATCTTTCCTTTTCATTGTATTATGTGATCATTTTACAATTAGTTAATTACCAACCCCCTTCCTTTGCTCTCAGTTCACCACAATATATATATATGTATTTTTCAATCAATTTCAGAAAACAGCAAAACTAAATGCATCAACATACATGATAATAGTACTTTCTATGAAGAGGGAGAAATTACCGGATCTTTCTAATTTGCACGTGGGTACATCTAACCAATCATAACACACTCATTAAGTATGACATCACCAATGTAAACATGGTCGACCCTGCCCCCCCCCCTCACACTTCCTTTCCAAGGGTCAAGAGTGAACATTTCACCTCATGATTTTGACCCTCATTTGTCCCTTAAATTGTCATGGATTTGCTGACAGAATGGAACTTAACGAATCGATGCCATATTAAGTCTATTTCACGACATATGACAAACTTTTGAAATCGGGATTGTTTTCGACGTATGAAAGGAGGAGTCATTTTCTTTTGCTCTGCTCATCCTCTAATGATATGCAAAATGATGTAGAAAAGAAGAAACAAACTCATCTAAGTATTCTTTTTAATAGCTCTCTAAACTTAACTACATATACCTTGTTTTGGCAAGCAGATATTCAGCCTAAAAATGAAAGTATCCCCTCTACAAACAGTTAAAGAGGAAAAAATAGCACACAGAACTGCCTTCATTTAATAAGTTAGACATCCATCATTACTGACTACTAATCACTCGATATATGCACATCAACGCTTCAAAAGAATTAGTCTCGATTTAATATAAGGTAGGGTTATTGTCAATTCAATCAACAACGGCTTAGTCCATGGACTGGTCATGTAGGTGAAGCATGAAGCAAACACTTACTTGTCCGGTCGATGGGTTAACCCTCCAAATAGTGCTCAGTGCCAGGGACAACACCCTATCAATTCGACTTGAGTTGAACTGATGTCCTCTGATCAAGCAGGTGGGACTAAATCTTAATGACGTTAAGTTTACCCAACGATAGTATTTCTGCTAAATCTATCAATTCGAGAGATTCCATCGTATCATTATACCGTTGCATGGCGATCTTGCAAATTAGCAGCAGGTGGGGGAGTTCCCCAATCTGTTGGTAGGATCCCCCAGAAGGTATCACCAGATGGTTGTAGTCTGACCAAAAGGTGCCTCTCCCACCACCTGACATATTAGGGTGGTGGGTTTGTATCCTTTGCAAATAATAGACAAGCTAGAAGACTTGAAACAGAAATTGGAAGGGAAAAAAAAGGTGTCTAAGAAATGTTTAACATATATAGTACAAGGAAAACCCTGTTGGCTGTTTCACAACACTAAGACTTTAATAATGAAGTGGAGAAAAAAAAGTTTGCAAGGGATTTAAAGTTAAAAAAAATAATAATAGAAAACTTTGAAATTTACCAGAAAAGGCAGTGGCTAATAGGACTAATGTTAAGACAAAGAAAGAAAAAAAACTATGGCATTACCCTCATGCCCCCCTTCTGTGTATCTACAGAGTTGAAGGGCACTCAATGGGCACTGGGCATATTAATATAGTCACTGGGCATATTAATATAGTCACTGGGCATATTAATATAGTCACTGGGCATATTAATATTGTCACTGGGCATATTAATATAGTCGTCACTGGGCATATTAATATTGTCACTGGGCATATTAATATTGTCACTGGGCATATTAATATAGTCACTGGGCATATTAATATAGTCACTGGACATATTAATATGTCAGAGTAAAAGCACAAAGCAGTTTCAAATACAACACCATGTCCTCCCAAATGAAATTCATTAATTAAAAATCTACCCCTATGACAGAAAATGAGGAGAGCTTACAATCAATATTACTTTTTTTAGTATTAAAGCATTTTTTGTCATAGGCTCATTTCAACTTCTTATCTTTTGATGATGAAGGAAACTGCTGTTTGATGTTGCAATGCCTGCCTTGTCTTTTACTCCTTACTCCACTACCCCGCCCCCTCCACCCCTCCCATTATCCCCCCCTCCATGGGGGAATTTGTTCAAATCGATCTTCCCTGCCTAACAATTTGGCAACATTAAAAAGTCTGCAAACTCAAGTACATATTGAAATGAACACAAGCAGGAGCCAACATTATATGTTACAACATGATTATTTGACATTCAATGTCTCTATTCAGAAAAAGCAGAGCTTCACCCATTCTTATGACAATCAATGCCGTTGTCATTATAGGGGGGGGGGGGATTGGCATTATTGAATATAAAATACAAAAGGAACTGACTAACATAACAACACATCTATTTGACACCTATTGACACCCTTGACAAAATATGACTTCTCTTTTTACTGTACAACCTTTTTACACTGAAAATCACTGTCGCAAAAGTGGAACAGCTGGCAGAGGAAAACGTTTGACACAAAAAAACAATATTTTCCATTCTTATTTTGTACAATATATATACTTTTATACAGAAAATAGATGCTTCCTGAACTAACAAAGTGCTCTTCATAATTAAAAAAAAAAAAAAACAAAGCAAAAGTGAACATTAAATACCATGGCAACTGCATACATCATAGGCTAGATTTGTCTCCGTATGCAAAACAGCAATTCCTTATTAAAACTTGACAAAAAAATATCCGTTTCAAGATTAAAGTGAAATATCGTCTTCATGTCCAACACTAGAGAAAAGAACTTTATATATATATATATTTTTTAAAAATGATCAAAAGCAAAGTCTCCACTTTTAACTCATTCGTTTTTATGATTTTTAATCTTTTTTTTTTCTCTCTTTGGCAGATTATGTCAGTTCTTCTTTTCCCATTGATGTCATTCCTACTAAAACAACGACAGTAGCAGCAATAAGACCAGCAAAATGCCTTCTTTTTTGAGTTTTAGGATTTCATTTTCCATGTTTTTTTTATAACCTAAATGAGGTGTTTAGGAAGTGAAAAGAGCATCACAGGTTGCAAATTTGAAGTTTAATTGCAAGGGAAGCCTTGGCATAATCATACAGCCAAAAGAAAGATGATTTATCCTATCAATCATCAGGCCAAACATTTTGTCGATTATGAAGCCTAATTTTTGAGATGAGTCGAGATAAACTGGTACGACATTTGGCCGGGAAGATCAAGGTTAATTGCCTGATCTGGCGAGAAAGGCATCAACGTAAGAGAAAAGAAAAGCATCGTTCGAGAGGAGAATTCTGCTGTCCCGACAAGACAATTCAATGTTAACTACACACTTTCAAATCCAAGCCAAAATAAAATATAGAAAAAATACAACAGCAAAAAAAAATATATCGAAAATAATAATGACAATAGTAAGTGACGACAACGACAACGGCGACGATGATAAGATAATAATTACGATGATTAAACGATGATCTTAATACTTCTGAGAATAATAGTACAATGGCTACAAAACCAGCAAATATTCCCAATTTTTCACAAAGCAAAAAAACAAAAGGAGATGATAAAAGAATAGCACCTCAAGGTGCTCTCGCTCAGGCACTTGAATATGACTAGACAAACAATAATGAAATTGCAAATAAACTTAATCATGATTTAAACAATTAAGAACACGTTGGTAAATGTTAGCTGGGTTTTTTTCCCCTTTCTTTCACATATGGGGTATATGATATTAAGTAACTTAAAAAGGTTGAGATTTGCCCCGTCTTCATCTTAATAAGTTAATTATTTTTTTATTTTTTTTTTTTTTTTTTGAAAAAAAAATATCATTTTTAAACTGATAATAGAAGATACTTAAACAAAAAACCTTGTAAATGATGTTTGTTCCAAGATGAAAGATGACAGATAAGACTATACAGGCATCAGACATTTGTTTTTGCATTTCCCCAAAAAATAAGAAAAAAGAGATTAGCAATGTTCATAAGGTTATTTACCATTATTATTATTATTGTTGTTTACTACAAAAAAATAAATAAGGTGATATAGAAATGTGTATCTTTGTAAACCAAGATGCTTTTTTTCTTTTTTTTTGTTCATAATAATAATAATACAAGACTGTAATAGAGGTCATATGTCTGTGGTTTCATGATAACATGTTATCCCTGTTTTAATAGTAAGGTCTTTTTTCTATGGATCATATGACACAAAATTAGATCAAAAATGTCAAAAAAACTTATGTCAGAAGAGAGAGAAATAGCCTCTCACCATTCCAGGTCGGAACAACAAAATGCCCTGATATAACAATACAAAAATAGTTAAAGCTGTCACAAAGTTCTTGAAAATAAAGATTCGAATATTTACCCCCATTTTAACTCATTGTATGCTATAGTCAAGATGCCAACAAATTTCAATCATGACAGATCTGTGTTTTCAGCCCAAAAGAGTAGGAAGATTTCCACCTTTTTCCTGTACTGGCCCATTCAACATTTCTCGCACAGCTTATTAACAAGGCTACCTACCATAGGTGATGAGAACACAAAAATCACATGATACAATTAAAAAAAAGGAAAAGAGAATTGTCTATTGGAAGGGTAACAAGTTAGAATCTCTGGGGAAATGGTGGGGAATGATTATCTACCCAAAAAATGTCTTTTATTTTCAATTTAAAACAATGTTTTACTCCTTTTTCTGTTTGTACAATTAGCAACATGCAAGCTATACAGATTCTAGTTGAAATACAAGCTTCGGATACCTAGGCAAGTGCATGGTTACGATGTCAAGTTTTAGGGTAACAGAGGTAGAAATTGAGCAATAAAAATCATTTGGACAGCTGTATATTTAAGTTGTAATTAATAAGTGTTGAATCATACATATGAGAGGTTTGAGTTTAAATAATGATACATTGTAATATACAGCTGAAGTAATTCATCCTATAGCCACACATAATTGGATACTTTGCACTGTGCGAGCGAGGTATGTTGGGTGACAAACATTTTGTCAGGTATGAGGTTAAAATGCATTTCCAGTGTTTGTGTTGTGTCTCACAAATTGACTGTTAATGTATCGTCTTTTCATCTTCAATCAATTCAAGTGCCTATGTCCCATTGTACCAGACCGTGTCTTCATGTCTACCCTTTAACAATGTTGCACTGACACCAATGGGTTTATGGCAAACAAAGAAAAGATGCCACGTTATAAATAAATTGAGCTGTATTTCGTCTGCTCTGGAAGATAAAATCGGAGCATGGATAAAACAGCGGCTGACTCTATGCATTATACCCACCGTAACCCACGGTAATGTGAAAAAGGGGGGATGAGGGGGAACTTTCAATTCATCGGCTGAAGGTTTATTACACAATTTCATATATATTAATTACATAGTTCAAAACATTTTTTAATGCCCATACAATGTATGCATATAAAAGCAACTATTAATACTAATGAACGGAGGAAATGCCACGAGCATTTGGTGCGACTCTGATCAGAAATTAATGTCTTGTGAAAATAATGTGGCATTTCACTGACAAGCTAATGGGGGGGGGGGGGTCGCATGATATATCCTAGAAGTGGACAAAACATTGAACAAAACAAGACACACCTTGATCTAGGGATCATCTGTGCAGCCATGAAGAAGTTAAAATATGTCTGTTTTTTAATTTCCCCCCCCCCCCCCCCCCCCCCCGCACAGAACAGCGGCGGCAGGGATAAATATATTAGGTTCTAGTAAAACTTTTGATGTTTGTAATGAGAAATGATCTCGGCTAAACCTGACCTTGTTTAGATCCAGTGATAATATATTTTTTCATTGCAGTGAGAACAGCCTCATACATAACAATAAACCAGTTAAGGTCAACTTAAGTCAAGACAAATTTGGAGAAATAAGAGAGAAAGTAGTTAAAGTAATATTCAGAGCCCCCCCCCCCAAAAAATATGAATTGTCGAAATGGAAAGTGATATCAACCTGGTTTCATTTCATACTAACATGAAATATGTTATGTTGGCATGGACTAACTATGAAAAGCATGGACTATGTTGTGGAGGCATAAGTTCACTGTATTTCAAGTAAGAAGTAGTGTTTACTAGCATAGAGCACTTCCTCTATACTGAGAGTATTGTAGACAAGCATAGAGCACTTCCTTCATACTGGGAGTATTGTATACTAGCATAGAGCACTTCCTTCATACTGAGGGTATTGTATACTAGCATAGAGCACTTCCTCTATACTGAGAGTATTGTAGACAAGCATAGAGCATTCCTTCATACTGAGAGTATTGTAGACAAGCATAGAGCACTTCCTTCATACTGAGAGCATTGTATACTAGCATAGAGCACTTCCTTCATACTGAGAGTATTGTACACTAGCATAGAGCACTTCCTTGTATACTAGCATAGAGCACTTCCTTCATACTGAGAGTATTGTACACTAGCATAGAGCACTTCCTTCATACTGGGAGTATTGTACACTAGCATAGAGCACTTCCTCTATACTGGGAGTATTGTATACTAGCATAGAGCACTTCCTTCATACTGAGGGTATTGTATACTAGAAATAGAGCACTTCCTTCATACTTAGAGTATTGTATACTAGCATAGAGCACTTTCTCCATACTGAAACGGAGTATTGTATACTAGCATAGAGCACTTCCTTCATACTGAGAGTATTGTATACTATCATAGGGCACTTCCATCATACTGAGAGTATTGTATACTGGCATAGAGCGCTTCCTCCATACTGAAACGGAGTATTGTATACTAGCATAGAGCACTTCCTCCATACTGAAGCGGACCACTGAGTAGATTTATCATACCATCATGCACTATTTGATGCCCTAGGTACATGAATTATTTGCAGTCTAACAATTACTACTTCATGCAACATAAAATATCCAATAGTGATATGAGCCATTTCATACTGTCCCAATCTATATAGCAAGGCAAGATACTGTTTCCTGTTAAAGTGACGACCTTGAAATCTCTCATTTACTGGCAAACTACAGTTTCTTAATTCCATGAGCTATATATGCGTCACGACATCTTCAATAAATAATCTATCAAGAAATGTTTTCCTATTCCATGTTAGCGTAAGCTATTTCATAATCCAAAATTTCTTTTCACTTGCAAACAAAATTGCCATTGGATGAAAATCGGTTTGTGTGTCGTGCTCTGTGGTTAATATTACAACAAAGCGCAGCTAAGCCAGAGTGTCTCACTGCAAGATTTTACAGAATTGTTTCCATGGTGATTACTGTAATTTATATAGAGAGTGATAGGAAATGCAAAAGCAAGAAAACATCGTTTTGACATACGTGAAATAGATGCTTATGACACTAACAAATCCTCCAAACAGCTCTTAAAGAAAAATGATATTCTTTTTGGGAAGAAATCACGGTTTGCGTGATAAGAAGAAAAAAGAGACAGCAATTTTTTTCTTTCTAAAATGACATCATCTAGCCACTTGCGTTTAAATTTACTTCATTATCTCTATCGCTCATTTTCCTCGCTAGAAGCAGAATGATGACACATGATTACAAAAAATGGCAATCCACTGATATGACATTTAAGCTATGAAAAGCTCAGAAGGAACAAGATCTTACTTGAGTTTTTGGAAGAGCTGTTAACCATAAGCATTTTGTTCATGTAAAGCATGAAGATGAAAATTGGGTTTGCTTCCCCTAAGGTAAATGTTGAGTAAATACTGTCATTCTTTTTCAGCAGTCTGCATTGCCCTTATGTGTGTATTTCCCTATGTGTGTATATCCCTATGTGTATATATATTCTCTTTGCAGTTTATCCCTAAAACGAAAGAACAACATCATCATGACATTATCTATGAGGTTAAGTTTGGAGCACAAATTCCCTATTTCCTTTCGAAACTGTGAAAACATTATTTAAATCTATTTCTAGATCACTAAGGTGTTGCTTCAAAATCTATGTTTATACAAATCCATGAAAATTTTCTTTCAGCTTGTTCTCAAGTTTCTTTCAAAACAAGTCAAAACTGGAAGGTTTTTTCTGTGATTAAATTTTGACCATACAAACTTGTTGTGAAATATGGGATCTGCTTCTTGCATAATGGACGTTTCTAAAGATACATTCCAATTAAGCACATGATGAGATAACCAAAGGATCCCTTCATACCATTACAACCCAATAGCCGAAGGAAACCAAACAAAAAACTCAACAAAAGGTTGCCATGGAGATGACACCAACCTAAAGCCTGGCAAATAAGCATGCTCCAGAAATAATTTGCATTCAATGAGTAAAATGTCCAAATTTAACCTTCACCACAAAGAGTATCTCTGAATTAGCCTCACCCCCGCCCCCATCCCACCCAATTTCTTTACAGTATGTCGCCCAGGGTGACAATGGTGTTGAAATTTTGTTGATATGTGTTGGTGTCCACATATTTACCCTATTTAGATATCACTGTGCAGTAAGATCTGCCTCTCAAAATTATGCAGAAAGTGTTGCTTACAAGAGCCGAGATAAAATCGTTTCCAAAAACTATTGAAAGGTCAAATCACTTTTTTTCTCAATTTAACTTTGTCTTTATCAGAGTTTGTACATATGAATGACAAACTTGTTGCATGTTTTTTCCTATTTGGCTAAAGAACACAACATATTATTTCAACATTTTTTGTTTTTAGTCCTTTGCAAACTGTTAAAGAATCTTTAAAATTGACAGATAATCTTACAGAGGGTATTGGCAAGTGCTTAGCGTGCAAGATATTTACTTTTACTTTACAATGTATGAGTGTGAATAATAAATATCTAAAGCCACCTTAAAACAATATTTATACAAAAATCCTGTAACGAAACTTAAAATCATGGGCTGCATAGTTTTGTTGGGGTTTTGTTTACTCTTGACCAAGTTTGTTTGGTCCTTCACTTGAAGATACATTGCAACCATAGTAATATTTAAAAAGTAGTATCCATGGTAACAGGGACATATTGCGTGTCGTGTATATTTTGAAGGGGTGGAGAGATGGCGGTTGGGTGGGATGGAGGGCTACGGGGAGAGGGCAGTGAAGCTTTAGCTATAACAAGTTAATCACAATAGGCACTTGATGCTAGTAAGATAATAAAAAAAAGGTGTTAAAAGACCAAATTCTTACACATCATCGGTGTCACATGCGTGCATAACTGCCTGCAAGAAAACAACAATGAAAACACATTATTAATACCAAGTGAGACCATGAAAGGCTACATAAGCAAAAAAAAAACACCTGCAAAATTGAATTCCAATACAAGGCATACATGCCAACAAAGAAGTCTTCAATGAATATCTTAATGATACTTTGCCACATTTAAAGTAACCAATGAAGTGGATACTAAATGCTCTTAATTTTTTGGTTTATAATATAATATCTAGGTCGGGAGGGCAAATGTATAGGAAACTACAACAAAAGGAAACAAGTTACTCTTTTGTATCTTTTCAAGTGAAATGAAGAAAATATAGGATCTTTACAGTTCAAGACATTTGTCTTACAATGGGCACATGTTGTCACAAAGCTAGCATCAGACAAGTGGAAATATGATACACTTTTTATCTTCTCCTACTTGAGCATAACTGAGGATATTAGCTTTATAGAATACATGTGACGAAAAGGTTAGTTGAAAATACAGGGTTATTTGATATGTTTGTCTAATAGACCACCCACCCCTATGAAACTCTGATCAATGCTACATATCTACTTCAACACAATTGGCCAGATAAGCAAACACACAATGTTTCCATCTGCCTGTAGGATTTTTGTATAAACACTGCTACACTGTGGACCACCCAAATCCCACCTGACTCAGCCCCCCCACCCCACCCCTCCCCTCAATACGCTTTTATACTATGCAGTTTCACATAATAAGGTTGAAGACATAAGCTCTATCGTTTGACATTACTTCAGCCTTAGCTGCAGCTAGATCTTGCAGCTGCTGCAGTTTTTTGAAACAGTGTGGTAGTAAATATCATTCAGACTGAAGGTGCAGGCCAGTTTAGTGGTTAGGCTCAACTTAGGTTTTCATTTTGTGCACATGAATGTGGAATAATGAAAGTAGATTATAACAAAAATGGTTCTATATTTATTTTCCCTCCCCCCCTTCTTTTCTTGGTGATTCTGAAATTGAAGAATGAAATAAGGACCATAAAGTGTCTTGATTACAGCGGCGTAATGGTGTGCAAGATTGGATGACAGAAAAATTCAAAATTAATCCAGATTTCTAATAAAATGGGACACCTAATCTACCTCATTAGCAATTCAAAAACTTCTCTTCAATCTTGGAAAAGCTGATCAGACTTGCTAAAATTTGATCATATATCCCGTGGTTCCAAATTTTAACCTACTTTCATGATACTATCCAGTCCCCATAAACTTGTATTTTCATTTCCACCCATATGTAGTAATCAACTACAGACAATTGACAATGTAAAAAACCAGGAATTTGAATAGCACATTTTTTTTTCTGTGGACTGACATGTTTCCTCACGATTCTTACTAAAAGTGGTCTTTTACGTTGGATTGTTGCTTTAGTTAGTCAAACCGTGTCAATATTTACAGCTTGCAAACCTGTCAAATTTTAAGTCCAAAATCTACGAAATAACAACAATTAGCCAGTTTATATTCAGTTGTTTAGAGTGATACAAGAAAGAAATTTGCTGTTGAAGACATTTGTTAGTAAATGTATCTGTTGTTTGTTTCTAAGGATGATATTGAGCCCTTTATAAAATCAGAGTGATATAAAGAAAGAGGTTTGCTGTGGCAGATATTTGTTAGTAAATGTATCTGGTCATGCTTACCTTCATGTTACACACTCCTGTTCAATACATTTGCACACCTCAAAGGCAATCTGTATTTAAAATTGGAAATATCAAATTACTCATAAACTTGTTCCGAAATGTATTAAAATTCCTATACAAATTTCAAAATCCGACTTAAACAGACACAAAATTGGACTGAAACCTCCTCATGAAAATACAGAGAAATCAGGACAAGCAGAATTCTACGTCAAAGGAAGATCTAATTTCACGTCAAGGAAGATCTAAAGAACTTCAAAGAAATGGGGTTTTTTTTCGTTTTCCTTTTTTGTTTGGTTTCATAAAACTAGTATGTTGTGCATTTGTTTCTATTCACTATTAATTATAGTAGTGTTGTTGTTGTTAGTGTTGTAGTGTTGTATAGTAGTGTTATTGTTAGTGTTGCTGCTCACCAACTAGGAAGGAAAGTCATTAAGTATTTTGAACTACCACCAAACAAGGAATGCCGACTACTCACGACTGTATCTTTTCAAGGGGTAAACGCCCCTATATCTGGACATTCTTTGTGTCCGTAAGTTCCTTTTCACACTCTGTAGATTCAAGTTATAGAACATGTTTCATCTTTTGTGACCTTGTTGGGAGAGTAATCATAAGCACTTTGCATTCCATCCTTTACTTCCAAATTGTAACACGAATAAAATTCTAGATTGTTTTTGGTCCTTGCATTATATGCAGATTCTGTGCTATTTTATTTTGCAGGGAAGGAGTGCTGGCAGGGGAGGGTGCAGGGGAGGGGAAGGAGCAATTTAGCTTGCAAAACCTTGACATTGCTTGCATACAACCATCGCAGACTGACACTCATCTTCAGCGCTTCTTTGTGATCACACATCTTTACATCAACATTTTGAGCCAATTTCTGGTAACATTTTGGAGTTTTTCCGATAATTGAGCATCATATAAAACAATGCCGTTCATAAAGCTTGAAAAAATCTTCTGTCATTTCAAAATAATGAAGGAATTGTTGACAACTGAAAAAAAATAGACATTTTGTGTTTTTTCTGTAATGCCTGTTGTTGATATACTGCCATGAAAAAAATAATCAGGGGGATGAAATACTTGGAAAGGAACTATGCATGAAATACTCAGTACTTAACAATGATTTGAGGACCATTGAAGGCCAAGTTTTATAATAGTCCTAATTCCTCATTACAGGAAAGGTCTTGTTATGAGTAACATTGAAACCACAACAATGAAAAGGAAGATGACAACACTAGCCTTTTTCATTATTTTTTCATTATTCGAGATTGTATTACAAATGGTAATGAAAAGTGATGTTTTCCTTCTGACTGTTATTCTTCCTGTTTTTTTTGTAATAATTGATCAGAAAGCATTGTATGTAAATCAATGTTTATAGTCTCCAGCTGTTGTATTTAGTTAAATTTGTTTTGTTTGCCAAAGCAGGACTAGGTATTGAGACACTGGGTGTTTCATCTTAATCATAAATTTATAGTTTCCCACTAGAAAGTACCTTTTTGATCTATATCTCAGTCTGAGATAACATATTTTTAAAATTTTTTTTTTATTGATATCTCATAAAAATGTTATCAGCTTTGATTGATGTGCCAGAAATGAGGTTAGTAACAGCCTTGGGTGAATGCTAGATATTTAAATATCTTACTTAAGAGACTAGTATAGATATTTAACTACTTAAATACTAAACCTATCGTAATCTTGGACAACCCTTCTTTCGAATTGGTTTGAGAACTGCAGTACGAAAAATCAAGTCCGGTAATAATTATGACACCAGTGCAACATGTCTCTCCCACATAATTTCTTGAATTTTAATGGTAGTTGAACATACACGCAAGGAAAGGCCACAGAAGGGAAGAAAAGTATGTGTGTGTGTGTGTGTGTGTGTGTGTGTGTATGGTACGGAAATGGGATTTTAAACTGAGCTTAACTGTTGGCTAAACTGTGATGTATTTTGTGCACCACTTAAGGTTTGTTACTACTTATTCTTTCTTTGTTCATAAGTTACTTCTTTTTTCTTTTCTTTTTTCTTATTACGATAAACAAGGTGAAACTGTTCTATGGGTAACTTGAAAAACTTGTGCTAGTTCAGACTGACAATTTTAATCAACCTATACAGAGTGCCTACCTCATAAGACTACTACAGCCTTGTGGAGTTTAATGGGTACGAAGAGAAAATAGTTTTATCAACACCATGTCGGCAAAACTCAGTGCCTTTATATAGTACCTATCTCTGTCATCACTTCCAAGATTACCCTACTTTGCTTCCAACTTCCCACAAAATAGAAAGAAAAATAAAATTAAGAATAATAGTTTTTTTCCAACACCTGTATCTAGTCGTGTTCTGTAGGGACTGTATGCAACACACGCTTGTGTGACTGCATAATCTCATCTAAACTTCAGGCGCCTTGTCCTCAATGCAAAACGAAAAATCGATCACACAAAAGGATCCGACTCCCATGGCTTGCTGTTGCTAAAAGCCTCATGTCTATCATAACCACAGCTCTGTTCTCCCACCAACCCCCTTTCTTGCCACAAACATTTTGACAAATATAACACAACTATTTTCACACATTTTCTTTTCTGGCCACACTTGTTTACATAGCATCAATGATTGACACATAGAGCAGGTTGCCATGACAGAACCCACCCCTGCCTCTCTCAACCACAGAGGTAAAAAAAACAACATCAAGAGGACTAATGGTGCATAGGTAATAGTAACTCTTGGTTGTATAAGACCAGCGGTCCGCAAAGTTTTAGGCCCACGTCAACCCGGTAAAAAAAAATGGTGGAAAATACAGACAAAGGGAATGGAGTAAATGACCATAATTACAACAACCTCTCGAGCAGAATTTCCCCAGCAAGCTCCAAAACTGTACACTTGAATTTTCCTGACGTGGTCTGAAAAAATCCTGTGACCCACCAAAGAGAGTATTGCGAGGCTACTTCTTAGGGCCCGGCCCCATAACTTTACGGACCCGTCTTATTCAGACGAAAGCTTTCTGGTAGAAGGCTCATCATATGTAAAAACAAAAGACAAACAGACTTGCCAAGAGAAACAGTAAGAGGAAGACCACCAGGCTAAGGAAAATGGCTACAATGAACATCACCACATGGGTAAACTTCTGGTACTTCTCCTTATCCGATTGGCCCTTTGACTTGGGCCCTATGACTACTGGGACCTTTCGGACCTTCGACCGGATACCCAAGAACCCCTTGGACTTGGACTTAGCCAGCTTGCTTCGGTTCACCTGGGCTTCGTGGTAGAGTTTCAAGAACGGAGTATCCAACGGCTGGGTCTTGTTCCGGAAGTTAAGTTCTGTTATGTTCCACGAGGGGTACCTGAAGTTCATGTTATATTTGGCGGCCCAACGGGCAAACATGGCCTTCTCCGTTACAAACAGGTGGCCATACTTCAGCCTCTCTTCGCTCTCCTTGTAGTAGGCGCATTCTAGTTTTCCGTCGACCTGCTCGTAGTAATGGTACGGTGTGGAATCGTTCGTATGTTTCCTGTTGAAGAGAGTTAACAGGAAAGGAGACGTCAAAAAGGCTATTAATGTTTATTTACTTTGACCAGATCTAAACAATATATTTGACATTTGAACCGTAACAAGATGCAGCAACCAGTTGTATTTTCATGGCTAAAGTTCTCTTAACCTTGTTCAGTCTGCTACCAAAGTTCCACTCTTTTCGGTGGTGGCTCTCCTTTTCATCTGCAACCTCTCAGCTTTGGTATTCTTTGCCTCACCATGATCAAATCCATAACCTTCTGCAGACTCTTTCAAAGCAAGGCTCATTCATTCAATCTTTGTTTCGATTTGTTATAGTCCGTACTTCATTTTTTTTCATGTTGTTTGCTTGTATAGTGCCTGGAGCAGATCAACATCGTTATTAGTAATAATTAGTACTATCATTATTATAAACATTATTATTATTAAAATGATTTAGCCAAATTACATTTCCAACAAATTTCAAACAAATTAAAGCTCAATTTTGAACAAGGAAATATGAATATTATAAACAATAATGTCCATTTCCTACAACTTTGTTGCCCAGTGCATTCTTTGGGAAACATCTTGTATACGGTATTGTTGAAGTTCCATTCATTGTATATTTATCTGGCCTTTCAATGTACATTGTCTAAATGCCATATTTAGCTTACAATTGTTTGCTATATTTGGTTACCTTTCTTTGTTAATTCTATATTATATAAGGGGCTAATCTTTTGCATTGGGCAATGTTGTCAGATCTGTTTAGGTTTTGTAATAACCTGTTTCCTGGTTTCCAATATGTGAGCTTAAATTCAACAATGGGACTAATTAGGGATGCTCTGATGAAGAATAGTATCATTGTCTGCTGGTAAATCAAAACTACGGTATGAAATGTTTCCCTACAAGTTAATGAGGTAATAAAGAACTTAGCATGCATAGACTCCGGATGTGTGACCTGATTAATTCACTTTGGCTTCAGCTTTTGAGTATAATATTTCTGTATGCTGACGTGTTGGACAAATCTAACCGTAATAGTAATTACCGATTTTGCAATCTGTGGTCCCCCCACACAATTTTGCAAGGTCGGTAAAGAGCGACTCCATAGTTTGCCCTTTCGGGGGGAAACCAACAAAAATTGACCACAAAACTATTCTGTTGAAATAGGACCTAAATCCCGCTAGGAAAATGTCATAATGGTGACCTACTTGTGCCTGTTTCAATGAAGAACACCCACAAATGCTGGCAATAATCGGTATCATAAGACCAGCTGTGTGGAAGGAAACAATGGCCTCATTTTGTAGAAATTTACTTTACATACTCTCCCAGACAGGGAAAATTTTAGTGTTTCAAATTTTGTGTAGCACTTTTGACGGTTCTGCATATTGTCTGTTAAGGAATACTGTATACAAAAACTGCTATAAATCTCTGCACCTGTATATAGCAATTTGACCTTTTTGTTTTGAATTGCCAGATAAATTATTCTCTCCCAGTATAACTTGGGGATAGACATAACTTTATTTTAAATAATACAAAACAACTGACTATGCTGGTTTTCAAAGTTGATAAGATGTCTTCATAAGTCTTTTTTTTTGGAGTGGGGGGTGGGGTGGGGGAGTGAGGGTTGTAGTTCTCTTTAATTTTTCTTTCAACTCTTTGCTATTGTGCGCTAGCTAGTTCAGAAGAATGTCACCAAAACATCCTTACCTTCCAAAACTAGGCCAGGACTTTCTACATCTACTTTTTAAAACGAGAAAAATATAGCTGTGGGGCAAAAACACTGACAGGCTTTTGTTGATGCTTAACAACTGTCATGACTCTAATAAAACCAACTAATTATACATTTTGAGCTTGAGGCGGATTTTTTTCACTGGCGGAACATGGCTATCTGCAAGAAAATTGCTGACTTTAAGGGTTAACTTAACGTTTGATACTCAACATGGCAACCAAGACTGTGGTAGTATCTCTTTATCTCTCTCCAAAGCAAAGCTGACAATTTTGTTCCAAGGAGACAAGAATGATAAATATTTCACTAAGAGCATTTTAAGAGATATGCATTCTGCTAACTTCAACTCTCTCTCTCTGTCGATGCCATTGCATCCAATCTCGACAGTCTAAAGAAATCTTTTTTTTTTGGTACCATCGTGTACCAGTTTGGTACCATGGTGTAATAAATAACCACGCGATCGTGAGATGCCCTTCCTGCCCAAACTTTGGCCCATTCACAGAGATTGTGGATATGAAAAGTTCAAACCAAAAGCATCCCACGTATATATAAAAAAAAAGTCGAAAACAAAACTTGGTCGCAGGGAAGTGCAGGAAGATGTATTGACCTGCACACTAGGTTAGGCTATGATGTTGGTCAATGTATTTTTTATGTAATCACTATGTATAAACCACTCTTCTTTATTAATAATCTGCATCTTTCTCTCTTTCTCGTACAAATGCTGCTACAAAAGTTAGGTTCTAAAAAAAAGAAAAGAAGACCATTGTCATGGTTGTGTAGTAATTTATTAAGAATGATTGTAGGGGTAAGGAATTGGTTAGGTTTGTGCTGTTATAATTAATGGAATGCATAACGAGGCTTCTTAATAACGAGTTATCAACCGCTAATTCTACATTTTTGAGTTCAAGTATGCTATTGTGTTATTATGCTATTGTGCTATATGTTTCATTGTTCTTGCTTTGCACACATTTTGAGGTTGATGCCTAATTTTGTTTGTCCCAATTATGAATGTGGTTGACCAAAGGAACAGACAATGATATTAGTTAACCACATCCTGTGTTTAACAGTGGAGGTTGGTGTCACTGGAGAGTTGGAAAACAAAACTGTATTTTTCTCTTTACTATCAGATATATTCCTCCCTCATAAAGACAACGTTTGGGCAATTTTGGGATATGTCTTTGCATATTAAATAGTGACATTGAACGAACTTGTGATCCAGTCACAAGGTATACTCACAACTTGATGCCAAAAGGTTAGATGTGCAAAATATTTATGTTGGCAACATTTTGTCACATATGCAACGCTTAAAAGAGATATGCATTCCCTTTTGCAGAAACCCTTCTTGTCAAACTCAACAGTGGCATACAAAGCTTCCAGTGGAGGGGGAGGGGAGGAGGAAACTGGGAAGAGGGGGTGGGGATGGGAGTGACTTGTCAAAACTCACATTCATGCAGTGACTTATATAATAATTCACCATTTATCTTTCAATGAAATGCAGAGAGGAAATATCATCTCAACAACACGAATAAAATTTGTATCACAATTTATAACGATTCCTCACGACCCTCCAACTTACTGGCAGAAATTCTCGGGCACCAGTCCGAATATGTCAATCTTTGAACAGACGTCTATGGCAAACAGGATGGTCATGAACCCAGTGGAGAGCCAGGTCTTGGCATCAGACCTGTAGGGGGGTTAAAAAAACAAAATAGGTGAACATGAGGTACGCACTTTGCTTGTTACATTAAACCAAAGATTAAAGGCAGGTACAAAAGGAACTAAGAGGAATTCATACATTTCAACTTAAAAGACACCCATGGACCCAAGAAGAACATGTAGGGTAGGGGGAAAAAGTTGGACCCTAGGGAGGGGAGAGGGGAAAGGGTTGTTAATGTCTGTAGGTCCTTAAAAACAGCTCTTTGCGTTGACTTTGACAAACTTAAACTACTCCTCAATAGTAAAATCTAATGGCAATGTAAGACAATAGTTTGACATGTCATGTCTCACTTCATATAATTATATTTTGAAACTTTCTTATTTCCATTTACTGATGATTTATAGTACTATGAAGGTGTGAGTTTGGGTCATCCTAATATACAGAAAGAAAAGATATTACTACAAATTTTCGCTTGCAAAGTAGAACTCCTACTTTGTTTTGCTTTTCTTTTTCCTCTCTTCTTTAAGCATAATGCTTCTCAGCTATTTCTTTATGTTAGCTTCTGTTTGAGGAAACTTGGAAAATTTCTAACCAATCTAACTTCACTTCATTATTAGTAGCAATTAACTGTATACTCAAACTAAACTACGGTGTACCAGCCAGTTGGGACTGTTTTCTAATGCTAATAACACTCTATACTGTCCTCTCATATCATGCTTCAAAGAAATGGTACTGATAGTATGAACAGTTCCTAATCTTTATCTGATTCTAATTAATGCTAATACCACTCTATACTGTCCTCTCATATCATGCTTCAAAGCACTGGTACTGACAGTATGAACAGTTCCTAATCTTTATCTGATTCTAATTGCTAATACCTCTCTATCCTGTTGTCTCATATCATGCTTCAAAGCACTCGTACTGACAGTATGAATAGTTCCTAACCATTATCTGATAGAAACCTGATATTCATACTGCTAATACTGACAATACAAGTGCTTTGAAGCAGGACATGAAAGTACAGTAAAGAAAAAATGGTCCCAACTGGGTGTGAGGGTAAATTGCAACAGCCTCTTCGTGAGAAAATTTACGAACTGTTACCCATGTAAACATCATGCTCAACAGCCACATTGGAAAATTTCAAATAATTTAAACTTCCTTTTCATAATATGACATGAGCACCTGGAAGAATAATTCAAGCTAATCAATAAATCCAGATTTTCGTAAGGAATAAATATATATAAGTATTTAATCAAACAAAATTTACCGAAAATATTTGCACAAAAAGCAGCTTCAAATACTTGTCAGATTCTAAAAGAATCATAAAATACTACTATGCCAATACTATGCTCCACTACCCACAGACATGTGCATTTTGTGTCAACATCTGGATAAGTTGTTTATCTAGACAGCAGTTTGGCATATTTATGATGAGCAATAGTTGAATATACTTTAATGCTGCCCCCATTTTGCCGTGTTGGGTATTGTTATAATTAAAATTTGTTGATAACTCTGATGAAACCTTGCATATATATTTCCCTCCTCCCCCCCCCCTTACTCCAACCCCAATTCAATCTAACTAAAAATATTCTTGTCGATAAAACCTTCTTGACTGTTGCAGATCTATTTCTAAGCGAGATATTAAATATTCAATCAGTTTGTCATACAGAAATTTATGTTTAAAAATTTTATTTTTTTCATTTTCAAGGTTTTTCGCATAATATATAGCTTCCAATCGTCAAGGGTGGTAAGTACCACTAGACTGTGATGAATATAATACTTACTGTAACTTATAATGGGAAAGACTCATACATCGTTCAAAACTAATTTGCTAAAATACTTGTTTCAGTATTCTACATGAGCCACATTTTTTGAGCCAGTATTGCCACTAATAGCTTTAGGCTTTCCTGCAATTGGGAATTTCCATTGCAAAATAACAGTTAACAGGAAATTTCTGTTTATTTTATTGTATATATGTATTTGTTTTTTTTGGGGAGGGGGGGGGAATTATGTACTTTCAGCAAACACAGTTTAAGTCGTTTGCATATAAAAGCTGGGTACCATGAACATTTCGCTAAGAGCAATCCGGCATGATTCAGTGCTCATGATTCGTTGACACTTTGAACAAGAATTTTTATTTTTATATAAATCTGAAGGTTAAAAATTGCCTTGAGTTTCTTTGAATGGCAATGAAGAATGATGTCTAAATGGACATTAGCCAAGGTCAAAATCAGACGAGGACAGCCCACATCTAAAAACCAAAAAAAATCACCTCCAAAAAAGAATCTTCAAATATGGAGAGGAAGCAAAAAAGTGCTCAATGGTCATATCTGTTCTTTTGACAAAGTATTCACAAAGTGCTGGTATGATGTCACAGGTCCAACAATAGCAGGACAATGTTAGTGTTATTTCTCTATACATCAAAGTGTTTTTTTCTTCTTCTTTCTCGAATAAACTGAGCCAGCTTTCTCAGATTATTCTAAAATGTCAGTTTTGTCCCAAAACCCCTTTTTTTTTCATTTCTTTTTTATAATGATTGTAATATCCATCAAGGAAACTATGACATCAATTACAGGAACTAAAAGGATTCTTTAGCAAAAAGATTTATAAAAAAAATAAAAACTAAAGAAATAAAATAAAGAATACCTTCTTAGTCTCTGAGTGTAAGCTTTCTTTGAGTACCTACGGCTCCTCCTCCGTGTATTTAACACAGAGAGCTAATCATATTTACACAGGTTACTAACAACATCCTTGGGGAAGACGAAAATAAAGAAGGATAAGGTCTGGGACCAGTGAAGCAAAAATGTTGAGAAGATTGAATCAGATGGTGTAGTAACAGGCCTGTGTAGTAATAATGCAACCTCTGGAATGAAGCAACCCCTAAATTGGCCCTAGCCCAGATGATATATTACTGGAATCTAATCTTAATGACTTAAACAGCTGGTTCTACTTTCCAGTGAGTCCCACATATACAAACAGTAGTCCATCATAACACTTGTGTAGAGCTTTAAGTAGCAGCACACATTTACAATTTAATATGATAGGTGTGTCTATAACAACAGTACAGAACGGGATGCCACATGTGTGTTTACGAGTACTTTTGCATGTGAGCGGCCAAACGTACTACACTCTATATTAAATATTGTGGGCATCTAGAAGATGTAACAAGAAGATACAACGATTGGCATGCTAACAGGGAAGAGTGTGAAGGAGGTACAATGTGACTTCCTCAAATAACCCTCCACTCCCCCCCCCCCCCCTCCCCCTCCTCCTTCTCCCCTAGCTTAATTAGTGTCGAGTGTGAAACTTTCTTTCTAAACATAATGACATTACTGGACTGTCACATCATCCTCTCCCTCCCATCTCTTATCATTTCTCACAATCTTAACACTTAAGTCCTAGCTCTAAACAGCAGTTCAGCAAAATCAAAGAATAGTACTCCCCTATGAACTTGGCTTTCACATTATTTCTGAATCAGTAATTCGCTCATAAATTACCTCTAATAAATTACAACCTATTCTCATTGATAATATGCAGATATATTTTTCCATCCTCCCCCCCCCACTCCCAAACCTCCCCCCCCATAAAAATTTCATAATAAATAAATAATAAGTTATAAACAATATAATAAGAGTACTACAGATGACATCAACTAACAGAACATTAATGTAATGAAACAGAAGTCATCAAGAAAATGGTTCCAGGGACTGACTAATCACAACACTTTACCATAAAGAAAGATGTAAATAATATTAAGTGTTCATTACTTGATTGCAGAATGTAATTAATGTCCCTAAGAATGAAGTTATTTCTAGATTGGAAAAGTAATTTCATTTGCAAAGAGCTTGGTCTGTTTCTTAGAATTAGATGCAAGGGAAATATGTTTTCTCTCCTTTGAGAGAGCTGGACAGTCAAGCCATCAAGATTGCAAACAACTATCTTGTTTATAAAGTCTGTACAGCTTCGGATTCTAATAAAACCTCTCAGAAACACACACAACTCATCCTTGTGCTTGTTTTACTTAATTTACTTTCTTTGTAAGGCGCCTTGAGCAGTGACTTTTGTTTACTGATTTGGCGCTATATAAGTCTCATTTATTATTATTATTATTATTATTTTACTATTTAAAAGCTACTGTAGAAGAACCCACATGTTTGAGTTTTTTTTTTTTTTTCAGGTAAGACCACCATACATAAATTCCATTTTTTTTATCACAGTGCAGGTTACCAAAAATAAATTAAGTAGGTTGTTAAGGTTGTCACTTATGAAAATGATTGTGAAAGAGATTACGAGTATACGTTATCCAAAAAGGTTTTGCATATCTTGAAAACAGCAGTGTTCTTTACCTTTGCAATACTTACACTGATATGCAAAAATAATTAATGCTGATTAATATGTCACCTCCCTGAAGATAATGCATTTCATCCCACTTCACTTCTGTGTATCATTAAATGCTTGAGTAGCACAACAAGTTATTGAAGTTCGCGATCATCCCTTCGTTACATAAAAGGGTCTCCAACAATGATTAACTATTACAGGGCATGACGAGGGTGATAGAAAGAATACAACCTGGTCAAAAAATATCAAAAAACTTTTTTATCTTTCAGGCAGTCTTTTTTCCTACTTTAGCTTTACTTTATCCAACTAGGAACTAAGTCATCTCAGACAACAAAGAAACACCTCCAAAAAATTATCTTGTCTATTCAGCATGTGAACTAATGTTTCCAAAACTTGCCAATTGTCTTATGATACCTTGAACTTAGGAAGACCTGTCGGTTTTCAATTCTATCTATTTGTTAAGGAAAGTTAAGAGAAATGTTGGGGGCTTCCCCAAAATCCTTTTGACAACAGTGATATTATGGGAAACAATAAAAGGTGTATCTCTCATATCATCATTGTGTGAAATCTGAAGACTTACTTCCCAATAAGGATGCAACGTTAACTGCCCACTTTCATATTCTATTCAACTTCTTTCAACTCTCATTTCAAGTTATTCAGAATTTTTGTGAAATTTTGAAGTTTTGTATGCTCCTCTAACTTAACGTTACTTTATGCAATCTTACTGTAACACTTACAACCGCTTCAACAATTAAAATTGAGAAATCGTACCTAACAACAGCATGGAACAAATAGCAAGGAACCAAAGCAGGTTAGAACTGGAGTGGGGGGGGGGGGAGAAGTGCCAGGCCAATGTGCTTGGTCCACTCTACATGGGCCTATATTAAAATCCAGTCTACTACTGTACCTGCTGATACCGGTTTCTGCCTGAAATATCCTCTCGGCCTCCACCATCTTCTTCGAGGAGAGGACGTAGAACTCTGTGGATCGATAGGCCTCTGAGAAGTTCTTAGCTATAAGGTAGTACTTGTCTCTCCGTTTGTTGGACTTAACGCCAAACAACCAGGGGATGACCATCTTGTTAGTACGGGTGGACGAATTGATAAAGATTTCCTGCTGCTCCTCCATACTCGAGTTGATCTTCATCAGGTTGACGTGACCCATGACCCTCACCGTCGTGCGGCTGCCCACGTCTTCTTCGAAACCGCTGGTGGGGGCGCTGTTCATCCGTATGATGCAAGGGTACGAATCAATGTACTTCCCGGCGCTGGAGTTTACCAACTGCCCTGAGCTTGATACCACAGCACAAGAATCACATTGCATGGTTAATTCCTGTAAGGGAAGTGATGAAGTAAGCAAATGTGATGAAGTAACAGGTAATGACTGGCAGAAACCTTTTAATACTTACTGTCTGTCTATCAATACATTAACCCCCACAATCCCACCCATCACTTACACATGTCCCATCACCCCCCCACCCCCCAACCCCCTTTGTCACCTTTCTCTGAATTTGTTTATACATGAAGTAACATGACTACTCTAAACACAATCATCAATGCAACATAGCTCCAACCTGATAACTACTATAAATTAGGGAAATTAAATATCAATTCTCCTAGTATAAATACAATACTCTTGTTTACTACAGCAGACTACTGTCGCCTTTCCTTTGTTAGATATATC
>KN883665.1:0-12342 GCA_000934455.1 Apostichopus parvimensis | reverse complement strand
TACATGGGCCTATATTAAAATCCAGTCTACTACTGTACCTGCTGATACCGGTTTCTGCCTGAAATATCCTCTCGGCCTCCACCATCTTCTTCGAGGAGAGGACGTAGAACTCTGTGGATCGATAGGCCTCTGAGAAGTTCTTAGCTATAAGGTAGTACTTGTCTCTCCGTTTGTTGGACTTAACGCCAAACAACCAGGGGATGACCATCTTGTTAGTACGGGTGGACGAATTGATAAAGATTTCCTGCTGCTCCTCCATACTCGAGTTGATCTTCATCAGGTTGACGTGACCCATGACCCTCACCGTCGTGCGGCTGCCCACGTCTTCTTCGAAACCGCTGGTGGGGGCGCTGTTCATCCGTATGATGCAAGGGTACGAATCAATGTACTTCCCGGCGCTGGAGTTTACCAACTGCCCTGAGCTTGATACCACAGCACAAGAATCACATTGCATGGTTAATTCCTGTAAGGGAAGTGATGGAGTAAGCAAATGTGATGAAGTAACAGGTAATGACTGGCAGAAACCTTTTACTACTTACTGTCTGTCTATCAATACATTAACCCCCACAATCCCACCCATCACTTACACATGTCCCATCACCCCCCCACCCCCCAACCCCCTTTGTCACCTTTCTCTGAATTTGTTTATACATGAAGTAACATGACTACTCTAAACACAATCATCAATGCAACATAGCTCCAACCTGATAACTACTATAAATTAGGGAAATTAAATATCAATTCTCCTAGTATAAATACAATACTCTTGTTTACTACAGCAGACTACTGTCGCCTTTCCTTTGTTAGATATATCACTTCTTCCCTGTCTTGACTAAATCTCAAAGAGTCATTTTGTTTCCCCGCAAGGTGAATGGCCTTCCAAAAGATGTTAGCGCAGCTATTTCGCAGATTGTACGAGAACCTTTTAATGCTCTACGTATATAAACTGACAAGCGATGGGCATTAGAAACCATAGTGCACAGGCCTTAACATTTTACACTGTCGGATGTTGTTGAAACTGAAATGTTGAGACGCATGAATTTATGATCATCACGGTACACAAAACTTTCGAGGATCAGGGTGGGTATATCGACAAGAATGACATAGAGTAGCTCGGAAGAGAATGTTCAAAAGTTAAATTATCCTGCAGTTGCAAGTACGAAACAAACATTGGTGACTCCATAAAATCCAATAATTCAGTGGTACTTAAATGGGTATTCAGTTTTCCATCTTTCAAACCACTTTTTATTTTTCTTCATCAGTTACATAATTTTCAGATTGTGTCTCTATGATTGCTACCAGGGCCATCTTTAGCTTCTTCTCTTTTGACTTCATTCTACTGTTCTGGCATCTCCACAAATTTTGAATGTGCCCTCCTCTCCCCCCCCCCCCTCCCCTTCTTAGCTCTTATGGCAATGCTGTTGACTCTAATTTCTAAACAACCAGATGTGAATATGTAAACTTGTGATGATCTTACCAGGGTCCACAATATGAATATACAACAAAATGTTGATACCTTAAACCTGAAAAGATGTTTATATGTATTACAGTACATTTCTATATTATATATTGAAGTACATTACCGTGAAAACAGAGAAATGGCAAAAGATATATACCTCAACATATTACCAAATTTTGATACATTGAAAACAAAAGTCGACAAGGCTATGCATGCGTTAAACAATATTTCTAGCGGGAATCACAATTGTCATTCCGAAACAACTTTCTGACAGGATGAGTCTCAACTTCGTAAAGGGCAAACAGTGTCTAAAAGTTTACCAGTTCATTCTAGGCACAGTAGAACAAGAGTGATAAGGTTGTGAGGAGACAGGTAAGGGAGCAATCGAAGATAAAATTAGATACTTCTTGAACTACTACTTACCTTTCTAGTTTCTATGAGGTAGTAGCCATCTTTCTTAGTGGCTTGAGACTTCTTCAAGGCAGGTTCTTTCGGAGGCACGGACACGCCTATCATTTCAGCTATCTGTCGAGTGAGGCTTTTGCCTCCGTGCATCTTCCACGTTCCTTTCTCCATCACGCTCTCCAGACTGACTACGGGCTCCTCCCCGACCATGTCCCGCCTCTGGGCTTCGTACTTCAGCCGGAGTTTCTCCAGCGTGGAGCTCCGCTGCAGCAGTTCCTTGATCTGTTTGGCTATCATCTGCTGGCCGTCCAGGTCGGACTCTGGGTCTCCCTTCTCGTCCAGAACGGAATTGGTTAAATTTAAGATCCAGTCCCTCTGCTTTCCGACGTTCTGCTCCAGGTGGGTCGCGTCGTCGACCGTGCGGAGCAGGGCGCCCGCGTCTTTGGCATTAGTACTATTGCTTCCCTTCAGATACCCGCTGAGTTCAGATAGCCTCTGTAGACTGATCTCTGTCTCGCGACGGATCTTCTGCATATTTTCCTCGATGGCAGCTATGATGAAAGAGCTATTATTTTTCTTTGGAGGGGAGCCTAGTAGTACCGTCATTTTACGCCCCGAGTCACTGTGATTGTTTAGTAAACTAATATTTCGCTTTAAACTATCCAAAAGTTGAATCTCGAGATCCTCTTCGCTGTATTTCTCTTTTAACCTAGTTTTGTTGTTAGTCCTGACGGATGCCGTTTTATCTAAATTGTCTGTCCTATCTAAACTTTCACTATTATTTATATTTTCAAAGAGCCACTCTAATTGGGTTTCATTTTTAGACGGCTTCGTTTTTCTCCCCACTCGGTGGTCCTTATTTGACTTGACTTTACTAGTCTTCTCTTGGCGGAGTATTTCAGTGATTTTTCGCTCTCTGCCGGATACAAGGTGATTGAAAGGGGGAACTGAGGGTGTGGCATTCACGTTGCTTAACGTCCTGTGTGTCACGGGGGACAAAGTTGGCAAATACAGAGAGTTGTATAAAGCTCGAGAGATGTTCGTCTCTTCGGTCCATCGAAGATGAGAATAATAAAATGCTCCGACAAGCATTGAGACAGAATACCAGAATACAATGAAGAGAGCTGTCTTACGATTCTATCAGGAACAAAGGGAAAGAGAGAAAAACAAAAGAGATCATTAGCAAAACAACTTGTCACACAGTAGCTGTAATTTTATCTTCAAATAGTATGGTATTACTGTACTGTACTTAGGACATTTCTGTAAAGCAATGTAAACTTCTGGACCACTTTCGAATTCTTATCGGAAGTAAATATTTCTTTCAAGACTACAACATACTGAATGAGTTTCATAGAAATTAGAAGATGGTCACTAGATTAAAGGTCACTGAATTGGTGATTAGAAGTGGAAAAATTAAACATCGCAAAGCTACTTTACCTGTTGCGTACATGTGAGCTTTTAAAGCTTCAAACGCAGGGAGTAGATTTGAGGCAATTTATATATATCATTTCATTGCAGCCGGAACTTCTGGAACTCATAACTTTTCCTACGGGTCAGTTTTGAGACGTACTGTAATATCCTGAATGAGTTCCACTAAAATCTGTGATGGTCACTATGGCAACCCATTAGTGATATGAAATTGACTGGGACATCACAAAGCTACTTGTCACATGTGATTCAAAACCGCATTTATGCATTCCAAGTACAACCCCAGACCACAAACAACACTAATGCCAACGATGCCGATGGTCTAAATCAACTTTTTGGCATATTTCATGCAAATTATAACAAGGCAATATTTTGAGCCATTAATAAACAGAGGCAGCGGGACACAGTATCTGTAGTTTTCAAGGTAACTTGTTCATTTACTCGGTCTTTGTCCAGGGCTCAAAAATGTAGAGAAAAGAGTGATTTTGGACCACTGAGATTGCTATAAATGTGTTTATAATAAAATATACACATTGCAAGGTGCCCATTTTGGATGTAGGCAGTACATTTAATGTTAAACAACTGGCCAATTGTGTGGAATGCTTCCTGCATGATACATTCTGTCGTTATCTAGGAAAGGTAAAACACATTTCTTGGTGAATTCACCAAAACCTGATCAAAAATGTACTATACAGTACTAGCCCTTACAGTAGCCCATACAGTAGCCCTTTACAGATCATCAAGAAACTTAGAAACCTCTATTTTAAGTTTTCTTTCTACTTGAATCGGATCTGGATTTTATAATGTACCCCTTTTCGCTCTCAGTTTTTCCCCATATTCTCTTTAAGCTTTATTAGTTATCAGTCTCCTAATTATCCAATCTGCTGCTCTTTTCATTTAAGAACTAAACCATATTTTACATATAAATTTTTTGCTCTTCTTGACATAATTATAATCATATTTCCATCGGGAATTCGAACGGAAATGCTTCCCTCATCCACTAGAGAAAAAAAAAATATATATTATTACAACTTATAGTACCAAAAAAGAGAGAGATGTGACTTAATTACCACTTCGACAAGCTATGTTGTTTACCCCTGATTATGTGTATTAACCACAGTTCTTGAGTACCATTATAAAGTGAATCTTTACAATTAGTTCTTCCTTAAACCTTCTCAAACAAACCACAATTAATCAAGAGTATACTATTGCTCTCATTAAAGACCATGCCAGTTGTAACCATTACAACATAATTACTTTCCATTCTTCATTCAGTAACAATCTCACTGTAGGGTAATTAGTAACTGTCATTCCCTTGCAACCTATTGGTTACTGTTATGAGCTTCTCTAAGAAACAAGAAAAAAAACGAAAAAAAAAAACGAAAAAAAAAAACGAAAGAAAAGAAAAGAAAAGGAGGAGAAAGCACCCAGAACACAAACGGACTGCAAACATTCTCGGTGCTTCCGAGACTCGAAACTTAATTACGTTTTCGGCTGTTCCAATTTCTGTCTGTCAGCCTTACAACTAATCGATACTTATTTTCAACTTGCTGGTATCTTTTGGACTGAGACTATGTACAGTAAGTGGATTTCAGCTGATGTACGATCTCAGCGTACAGTATGTCATCAATTGACCATTTGGTATGGTTTCAAATGCTCGTTATTTTGTGCTCAATTCTCCATGACACACACTGCAGTACACATGATGGATGCTACTATGACCTGGCCATCCTGCTCTGTAAAAATGTGTGCAACTCTAAAAGAGTTCTTCACTCTTCTCTTCTCTGGCTTCATCAAAGAAGATGTGAACGATAGAGGAAGATGGAGGAGAAGTTATTTGGGGCCGCATTGCTAAACCGTTACCCCTACTGCTTTAGTGGGATTGGTTTAGTGGGTAGAGAGAGTAAACTGGAGGCGGGTAAGAGATGAACAAAGTGTAAGTACTCTGTGTCTTCGTCATCACAGAACATGAAGAAGATATCAGTTTGCACCGAGGAGTCACTATCTGATGGGTTAGGATGATACAACAGTGTAAACGGGTGGCGTAATTAGTTAATTACTAGTTATAACCAGTTGTAGACCTGTCTGAAACATTTGATGGACAGTAATGAGTATGAATAACTTCCTTTAATGATACTTCAATATCGACTGTATTACTTACAACTGAAGTTAAATAGGAACATAGGTAATTGGTGTAATAAATCACACAGAAGAAAATGCCTTTTCGTGACTCGGTAGCATTGTTCACACTGTAGACAGGGAATAATTTATTCGGTATTGCATCACAACATGCTATGCTAAATGGGCAACCTGCTATACAAGTGCAAAGATGTACATAGCAGTTATTATACACAGCATCCAGAGCACTTTATTATGTGTTTTATTATTATTTCTTGTCCCCCCCCCCTCCTTCTCCCCTTGTTCCCCCATCACTCCTCCTTTCATAGCTCTCTTCCACCCTTTTTTCTCCACACCTTTCTGTCTTTGTCCTTCTCCAGTTTATTTACTACCCCCTTCCCTTAATCCTCTCTTTATCCCTCCACTGTTTATCTCCTACCTCTCCTCTTCCCCTGTTGGTTTCTTTCTTTCTTCTCTCCATCCGTTGTCTACTAATCCCCTTACATCTATCTCTTTGTGCTCACCATGCTCATTAACCTGTCTGTATTCTGTGCATGTTTTTGTCCCTTCTGTTACTGTTACTTGTCATTTAGCCTTTGAAGAAGATCCTGCTAGGATCGAAACGTCAGGCCAACTTACTTTTACACACTTTATTATGAGGTGACTAAGTTCAGAGCCTATAAAACTTAGAGTACCACAAAAACAAATTGAAGAGTGAATTATTCCTGAATGTGATCTACACACTACTTTCTACCTATCCACAGTCCTACACACCTGGAAATCCCACTGAGTGCGCAAGTGCCAGAGCAATTGTTGATCTAACTCCCCATCCTACTAATCCTTAGAAAGGCCCACTAATCCTTACCCTGGCCGACACCCATTAAAAATCACCAAATTTCTTTCCCAGATATAGTGCTGTTTTAGTACTTCAATCATTGCCCTTGATGATAAAACATAACAAGTTGCACACTGTTTATAGGTAGATAAGATTGTGCTTGTATGGAATGGAGACAAGTTATCAACGAGAGTACAGTAGCATAGTAAAAGAATAAGTCAATATAAATATACTTACAAGACAGTTCCCTATACTGTTTGATAATGTCATTATTTGTATGGTGTCCTTCTCTACTGGAAGGATCTTTCTTTTAGTACATCGATTAAGACATGACGATCATTCAAATCTGTAAGATAAAAATAAATAAAAAATAACGTTAGAAAAACACATTTCAAAAAAGTATGCATTCTAAATCAACGTGAAATTTTCCTCCACCAATGGCTATCAAATTTATACTATAACATTATTCACATTCTGTACCAATGGAGAAGTCCCACCTGAGGTTTTCATACTCTTCAACAATGTATATAGAAATAAACTTGCATTTTCAAACCATGAAACCGTGTCTACATGTACAAAGGGGACCTACTCGGCAGTCATATTTATTGCACAATGGGTGTAAAGTTCTTTTCGTTTGACTTGATAATCAGCAATCCGGGCGGGGGAAGGTCTTTTGGGTTTCATGAATGAAATTCATGAAGTAAATTAATAAATGAATGCTTGAATAAACATTGATTTAACATCCAGTAACCCGATGGGACACTCCTTTGCATAGTTAACAGGCACGTAGCATATTGTTGTTCAACTCCATGGTTAAACGAACCTGTCTTGTTCAAACATGGATAGACCTTTAGCCTCCTCGTAGAATGTATTAATGGCAAGACGTAAAATGTAATACCACATCAAAGTTCAAACGGTTTTTAATGATTCACATGTTCCTCATATTAAAGCAATTTAGATATAAAAATCTGATGAGAAAAGTCGGGCCGGAAGGAAATTGCTTAGGATGTCATGATGGACTTTACAACCTTCTAATAAACTGCGTCGATGATATAGGTGTTCCCATGAGTTGTCATAAACCAAATCGCTGGTTTATTCCTCTAATTAGCTGTACATATTAACAAACCGTGGCATAACGATAATCTATCTGTTTCGGCAATCTGTCGCACTAATCTCGGGTAAAATATTGAAATAATTTCTTCCAATTCGTACATTGCAATTCATGTTACACAGATTGTTACTGCGGTGATGAAACTCCCCTTAGTTTCTTGTTAACCTGAAGGTCGGGGTTTACACCTCAAGATACAATCCTTCCGTGGGGCGTAAATTTATACACTGAGCACAAGTTAACCCATGTTCCAACAATAAGAGAACTCTGGGCAACACTAAAGTTACCTCCCCCACAAAAATGTGAGAACAACATTATTATGAGAATATGTTATACTCCCCATGAGACTCACAAGGATACCCCTGCACAGTACCCAAGCGCATATTTATTTATTTTTTTTTTGTATGTTTTTATGATATAGCTAGTAATATCAAAAGAGAAAATGCTAAGATGCAACTTACAAGGCCTGGGAAGTGCCATTTCCAGCGATCTGGGAGGCATTTTCAGCCAAAATTTTCTTGTACTCTTCGCGCCAACTTGTGGTGGCGCTACACTTACACAGTTTGCAATGCCGTATCTATGGCTCTGATAGTTTGCCTAGTTTCGCCCCTCCCTTGGCAAATTCCTCACTACGCGCCTGGCAGTACCTCAAAATTTGATCAAGTTTTGTACCCTTAGAGTTATAATACATAAGGGAAGATGTAAGGTTGACGCGTAAACAACAGAACAATTTGCAATGTTTATGAAGATGGATGCTAGATTTATTGGCCATGTTTCAAATCACCCTAGAAATAAAAATGTCCTTATACCAAACATGTCATTTTCATCCCTAAATTTAATACAGAGCTATGATAAATAAGGGATGCAAAATCTATCTCATAAACTGTGACATCAACATGCTTTGGATGCAATTCTATCTCTAATTAATTACACTTGAGTAGTCTAAAACTTAACGTTTCCAAATTATATATATAGGGTACATGACAAATTGCCTGTTCATCAATTGAAGATGACAAGTTTAAAGTGACCATGACACAAAAATTTCAATGTCCTATCTTTTGGGGATCCATCTACAGTAAGCATGTTCTCTAGAACATATATCAACCATTCTGCCAGTTAAAAACTTGATTTGTCTAGTCGAAAATTGCGAATTAATTTACCCTCTTCGTGGCTTGAAAAGTTTGTTTGACCGAGAATTTTCCTCATCTCATGACGTCATGTGACATCATGTTAGAGACACAATTTGCTGTTTCCTCCGAACATATATACACGTACTAACACTACGACAAGTGTACATAAATACACAAAAACATGAGAGAGCGATATAGAAGATAGAAATAGCGAATAGAAATACAAGTAAACATGCTATGAACATGAAAATACAACGACACGCCTGTAGCGTGGGGAAGGAAAAAAGAAAAACCTAGGCAGTTTGCAGAACTGCTACCCCGCAAAAAAACCTAAGGGCAGAAACGCACTAGGAAAAACAGTCCCCAAAACCCTCCCTTTCAACAAAAAGGATACTTATCGGGCTGGAAAATACTGCTAATACTCCAAGGAGAGAAAACTTCCAACGATCGCAAATATAACCAAGACGAAATCCAAGGGAAATTTTTCCACAAGAAATACGTGTGATGACACTTTTAATGGTAGAATGAGAAGGAAGGGCAGTGACCGGGGGGTCCGGTCATAGAGGGCGCACAGTGTTATTATTTTACCAGGACTTTATAGGCACGGTAGAACAAGGTGCTAAGGTTGTGAGGAGACAGGTAAGCAAGGAGCGAAGTAAATAGTGGTATACATACATAGCTGCACTGACGGACACTGTAGCTACCTTGTTTGAAACTCAAATTGAAACCACTATCAAACAAAATTTCAAGCCATATGTAGTCTACATGAAACCAGCTATTAAAACTGATGACATCATCTCTAAGAATAGCACTGACGATTGTTATCATGTTTGACGTCACAATCTTCCTGACTACAGTTGCTATATAGCAGGAAGTAGAGAAGGAGTATCTAGGGCTTAAATAATAACAGTATATATAGGGAATATTAAGCAACAGATACAATAAATATAACAAATGAATATAAAGAGTACCACACTTTTTTTTTTATACGTCCATCTGAATCTGAGAATCTTTGGAATGAGAGAAAAGCACCTCCTTTTTCTTCTTTTTCACTTCTTCAATGAAAATACTGTGCATTGGAATGTTCCCCCCCCCCTTCCCCCTACTTATTATATGACAGTACCGTGCATTGAAAGGATTTAATTTTTTTAAATACAAAATTTGATAGATATATTACGTGTCACATGCAACTTAGACAGCACAGTGATACACAGTGTATGTTTGTTTACTATATATATATACTGTAGCTGATTCTGATATGTCCAAAGAACAGAGGCAGCTGTAATTTTCACAATATACCGGAAGCAAAACATTTGTTAATTTTCTGAACTACAGATATGACTAATTGGCTAATATATAAAGCACTGCAAAAAGACGTAGCCTGCAGAGTCAAATTTATTCAATATATGTAGAGCTTTTCATACAACCGTTTGGCTTTCTAATTGTATTGTTATTGATTAATAAAGAGATTGGAGTTGAAAACAATTAGGAACATCAATTCATTAGGCTGTGGGGAGTGTGGGTGTGGAGAAAAGAAAAGATTCCATACCAACATGGTGACTATGCAAAGACAATTAAAGCAACTAGTTGTAACTTAATAATGGTAGTCAGTATAGGCGCCTATAATTGCTAGAAGTTTTTAAAAAGTACTTTCCTGGAGGTCTTTACTCTCCAAATTGTTCTCAGACATTGATAAGCAACACACAAGATGAATGAATGTCCCAGTGAGGAATTTTCCTCGAAGGTTGTAATAAAATCAGTTTAAGAATTTTGACCAAAGGTGACCATATTTGAATATCTAGCATATTTGGGGCTAATACAGCATACCTTTTAAAGTACTACAGCCCCACCACATTCAGTACATTTGCAGTGTGTGTTAATCTTATTCAAAATCTGTTGAAATTTTTGAAAACCTCTCTCGTTTCTACAATATACCCACCCACATTTGAAAGTTTTGATAAATCTGGGACATGTTGGTTTTGATATTTTTCCTTAATAAAATTTTCGAAATAAAAGGGTAAAGAACCCCCGCCTACAAGTTTAGCTTCAATGAGCGTCGTCATGGTGACACCCACATATACCATTTGAATAATGTGATGTTCCTCTCTTCAAAGAAGAACATAACAATTTTTTTTTTAAATCGCCTTAGGCCACCACAAACTTTGTGTTCAGTGTCCTTGAAACAAAGGTTGTGAAAACAGAGGAATAACATAACAGAATATTAAGCAGTCACTCCCTGTACATCATCAATGTGTACAATTAGCTAATGTTTACTCATGAATAAAACTAAACATTGAGAAAAGTTAAATGGTTTAATCTTTGATGGATTTTGATGGGAGTTGCAACTATATTCTTGATTTCTAATGCAAATAGAGGACAAGGGTGTTCATAGACCTTTGATTTTTTACTTGTAGGTCACAACAAATATTGTATCTTTTAAAATCAAATACCAGCAATAAACAAAATATAAAAAAAACCTACCATACTTTCATGGCAGAGGGCTCAATGCTCATCTAAATTTGCATACAAACGAACCAGGTCTGCCTTTATTATGATTTATTTTTTTAAGGTTTAAGTTACGGCTAATTGCTACTTAATACTTGGATGAAAAAGGAACCACTTCAATTTCAACTTCAGCCAAATACAATCACAACATGGAATATTGGCAAAGGGCTGTATATGAAAGATCATATTAAATTAGCTGTTTATATATAACAGCAATGTTTTCCTGTTAACAACAGGTTACATAGTGCACATGCAGTGAACGTGGATACAAAAAAAATGTGTAATGAGTGGGGAAGCGAAAAGGAAACATGCCGATGAGGAGTTCAAAAATCTCACTGAAATATTCCTACTCATCACACATAATACTCTCATTGCCTTAACTCCCACAACTCATAATATTCAAATTTGAATACAAAATGAAACAATCTCTCCTACTGTTAGTCTTTAATTCCCTACCGCCCACTACTGCAGTCCAAAAAATTCACAGGAACTTCAAAAAGTCAAGATTACCTAGTAATCAAATTTACTAAGCTGTACAGAAAAAAGGTAGTCAAAATATGTCATAACAGTGGGAGTCCTAAAGTTGTCATGGAGATATCTCTACTCTAATTCCCTACTAAACCAAAAGTGTATATGTGGAAATTGTGGATGAATGATGATAAAATGCACACAGTATTGGCATAGGCAGGTGACAATGGTAGTCTACATATTGTAAGCAGTAGGGTCACTCACTGTACAGGGCCAGTAGCAGCAGTGGGTGTGGTACTGTTCACTGACTAGAGTACAAAGAGATTACTGTGTACACAGCCAACAACAAAGTTGAGTACTTTGGGTTAAAATTACTTCCAGTGTGTTGCCAAATACCAACAGTCTGCAAGAACAGCAAGGTTTTCAAATATGTACTGTATAGTTGTAAACCAACTTTGAAAAATTTGAAAATATTTGTTAATTTTTTGTAGAACTTTGTGAATAAGCACTACCTTTCATTTAATGAGAGAACCCCTCTTCAACTACTGACAGTGGCATTTTATTTTAAGTTTAGTCTGAAAGCTGAACAAACTAAACTTCCTGTTCTGTATGAATCTTTGGACTGTAAATAAACTTCTTTCTAGTCAAAAACAATCCACTAAGAATGCGAAACCAGGCGCAAAACGGAAGAAATCATGTCAAAAACGATGAGTGTTAGACTTCTGACTGTTCGATTTGAGAAGAGGAAAGTGACCTTGGGTGGGGGGGGGGGCACAGTCAAGAATGTTACCAGATTTTAGTGAGGCCCCATACTTTTACAAGTTACAACTGACCCATGCACAATGTATGCTTGCTGTTAACAACAGCTGCTCATTGGGGTTAAGAC
>KN883664.1:41058-57967 GCA_000934455.1 Apostichopus parvimensis | reverse complement strand
CCCCTTGAGCATATTTTTTATTTTTTTTTAATGTTTTTATGATATCGCTAGTATTTTCAAAAGAGAAAATGCTAAGATGCAACTTACAAGGCCTGGGAAGTGCCTTTTCCAGCGATCTGGGAGGCATTTTCAGCCAAAATTTTCTTGTTCTCTTCGCGCCAACCATGGGTGGCGCTACGCTTAGATAGTTTGCAATGCCGAATCTACAGTTTCGCCCCTCCCTTGGCAAATTCCTGGCTACGCGCCTGTAACACATACATATATGCATCAACAAAGAACCTTTATGCAGTTTTACATTGTGAATGTTGTCTGTGCTCTATTAAGCATAGAAACCGTTTTTTAACAAACATCAATCAAATAGCTTTTGTACAACTCTTTTGTTTATAGTTGGAAGGATTGTACTAAAATATTGAAAAGTTGAGATTTCATTGATGACTTTATCTTTGTTTTGATTTTCAGGGTGCAAGTAACTGTTTCATCATCACAACCACCTTCAAGTCAGCTACAAGGAAATATACAACAGCTTGGCTGTGAGAATGACAATCCAGAGCAAGCTTCATTTCAAGACTTCAACGAATTCTTTGATATTAGCTGGTGTGAAGTAACTTTTGTAAGTATTATATTCCCACTGCCTGTATCTAATACATTTTCATTCAGTGGAGTGTTGTTAGAGATATCAGTGGTGTATGTTGACTCTCCTGTTCAGTTACCTACTTGCAATCTACTGGAGAAGGTTCAGGTGCCTGGAGTGTTGTTAGAGGTTTCAGTGGTGTATGTTGACTCTCTCCTGTTCAGTTATCTACTTGCAATCCTACTGGAGACGGTTCAGATTGCCTGGAGTTATGTTAGAGGTATCAGTGGTGTATGTTGACTCTTCTGTTCAGTTATCTACTTGCAATCTACTGGAGAAGATTCGGGTGCCTGGAGTGTTGTTAGAGGTTTCAGTGGTGTATTTGACTCTCCTGTTCAGTTATCTACTTGCAATCTACTGGAGAAGGTTCAGGTTGCCTGTTACAGCTTTGCAGTCTATTCCATACATTACTCATATTGTGGAATGTTTACCTGGAATATATCAAAGGACAAACACCCTGTTCAGTCTTGGCCAGACCATGATTAGAAGAGGTTCAAGATGAGAACAGTGGAAGGGGTTGGACAAGACCTAGTTCCTCATTCAAAACTAATAATATCATAATGTGATAATTTTGTCCCCACTCCACTCTCTAATGGGACTTTCTTGACAATCCCTTGGAGGTGACTCAGCTGTTTATTGTGTGTTACATTAATTTTTCTGAGCTATCTTGTTGTACTGTACATATATATCACAACTCTTGTAGTTAAATCAACCTCTCTTGAGAAAACATACTCATCCCACATTCCAAACTAAGTAAATAATCTTATTCAATGGATATTAAACACCAAAAATAAAGAAGAAATTTGAAGATACACCAAGAGCCTCTGCTGCTGTTTATGAATATTGCAGCAGAATTTCATTGAAAATCCTTTTCTTACCAATGACATTTTTTCACTCAAGTTGTATTTACCTTAAATATATATATCTTAACATTGATTGCCTATGACAATGTTAATTCCTTCCAAGACATTGCTGTTGGCCACCTTGAATTTCCATCATGTAGATTTCTAATTTCAACTCTCACTTTCAGATATAATTGATGACTTTATCCTGACAATGAATATGAGGTGTATAATAAATAACTCTATATTGCAATAATTGGCTCTCAAATTTCAAAGTACATTTATTGTTGGCAGATCTGTTGTTATGAACCATAACAGAAAATGAAAGTAGCTTCACGTCATGATATGTTGACATTGATTTACCTGTTCAATTGGTGGTTGTTGTAAGACATGCAGTATCATTAATGTTATCTGATAGCATTTCCTGTATTATCAGGGACAATGTGACAAGGACACAGATAGTTAATATGTCATATGATCATAAATAACAGGATTGTTGAAGTACTTAAGTCGGACAACCATTCATCATAAGAAGGTTTTATCACTAGAAACATAGTAGTTAGCATTGTATGGATGGAACCACTGACAAGACAAAATACAAGTAAAATCAGGTATCCACTTCAGGTATCCGTCAGATATCCATCAAATCAGATATCCACTTCTGTTTTCTATTCTTAAAATAGTTTGCTAGATGCAGATTGCAATTTTCAATTTGTACTTGTACATAAAAAACAAAAATGTTTATCTAGTATTAAAATAGCTGCAAGCATTTGTGCTGCTCCTTTTAACCAATGACATGTTTGTTACATAATGTCTTTTGAGTTTCTGAATGACTTAGACCTGGAATGTATGGCACTGAATGTGGGTAAAATTGGGGGTGGGATATATTGTGGATAGGAGCCATAGAGGGGAGTAGGGAGTTGGTGGCAGCTAGGTTTCATTGAAACACCATATACTGCATATGCAAGGTTAAAACTACAGACAGTCCAGAGTAAAACTATTCTTTCTTAGCATTGGTGGACAATGTGTCATAGGAATTACAGTACTATCTTTGAACCAGAAAGTTGAATAATTTACATTGTAATAGAGGGAGACATACCAGAATCTTTAGTGTCATATTTTGAGTATGAAGATGATAATTTGGCTTGTTCTGGATAGAGGGGGTGGAGGGTGAGTGGGGGTGACATGGAGAAGATTGCAGGGAATGGTTTGACTACATTGAAACATTATACATTTGATGTATATTGGTGGTAAATGTGAGTAATCTTAACCTATTTACCTCATACAGGACACAATTACAAACCAGCATCTCACATCCACTACAAACTTGCCGATCTATCTTGGAGGAAAATTTTGGGCACCTTCTCAGACAATGGAAGATTCCAGTGATTTTATTGGATTCCTTTTGGTAGTGGTTGTGCCCAGTGCAATACTTCTTGCAATTGTAATGATACTGTTCTGCCTGATGTTTTGCAACAGACAAGGAATGTGAGTAAATGACCCCATGCAGTTTTTCAAATTTGTTGTCTTTATCTCTGATCATTTCTTTCATCTCTAATTGTTTAATTGCAATTATAATAAAGTAAAACAAGATGATAGGGGGGGGGGGGAGGGCTCAATAATATTTAACTTATGGTAAATGGCAGGTGGGTTGGGAGATTCAGTAATGTTTTACATGGGGACAATGGCAGGTGGGTTGGGAAATGGCTCAATAATGTTTTACATGGGGACAATGGTAGGTGGGTTAGGGGAAAGGCTCAATAATGTTTTACATGGGGACAATGGCAGGTGGGTTGGGGGAGGGACTCAATAATGTTTTACATGGGGACAATGGTAAGTGGGTTAGGGGAAAGGCTCAATAATGTTTTACATGGGGACAATGGCAGGTGGGTTGGGGGAGGGACTCAATAATGTTTTACATGGGGACAATGGCAGGTGGGTTGGGGGAGGGACTCAATAATGTTTTACATGGGGACAATGGTAAGTGGGTTAGGGGAATGGCTCAATAATGTTTTACATGGGGACAATGGCAGGTGGGTTGGGGAATGGCTCAATAATGTTTTACATGGGGACAATGGCAGGTGGGTTGGGGGAGGGACTCAATAATGTTTTACATGGGGACAATGGTAGGTGGGTTAGGGGAAAGGCTCAATAATGTTTTACATGGGGACAATGGCAGGTGGGTTGGGGAATGGCTCAATAATGTTTTACATGGGGACAATGGTAGGTGGGTTAGGGGAAAGGCTCAATAATGTTTTACATGGGGACAATGGCAGGTGGGTTGGGGGAATGGCTCAATAATGTTTTACATGGGGACAATGGTAGGTGGGTTGGGGGAGGGACTCAATAATGTTTTGCATGGAGACAATGGCACGTGGGTTGATGGGAGGGACTCAATAATGTTTTACATGGGGACAATGGCAATTGGAGGTCTGTATAGTGCAAACAACAAGTGGAAGCTTGCATTATTATTCTCTGAATAGCCGTCGATAACTATTTATTTGCATCTGCATCATTCATAGTTTAGTGTTCATATGAGCCAATGCATGGTTTCCTAACAAACTAAGCATGGTTTCCTAACAAACTAGGCATGGTTTCCTAACAAACTAAGCATGGTTTCCTAACAAACTAAGCATGGTTTCCTAACAAACTTATCTATCAGTCATATATCTAAGTCATTATTAACTCTTGATAAATGCCTTTCGCCCTTCTCCCTTCCGGTACCTTCCCTTCTCTTGTTTCAAATTCATTGCTACAGCAGGGCTTGACAAACCTGATGGCATCGAGGGGTTCTGCTGTTGGTACCCAATGATCATATTTCAGTTGACATAAACTACCCTACCGATTGCATAAAATGATGCAACACCTCTGTGCTGTTATTGTGCCTGCAGTGGTTCAAACAAATTTGTTATAATGCTAGAAGGTTTTATGGCATCATTAGGAAATGAAAATACCATACAACAGATTGTTTAATTGATAATTCCACCTCCCTCCCTGACATTCAATTATCATCATAGACTTTCCATACACGTTTGTGACCAATGCTACAATAACCAAGTTACACTGTTTGTCTTTTTTGGCTTTGTCAGTTATTTTGGTGGTACATTTCGGAAATAAATAAAAAAAATTAATACTATCGGAACAACTAACTTTGACAAGTAAACAGAACGATCAGAGATAATGTCCCCACCCCCATTTTCACCCATCCTCACTCCCTCAAAGAAAACTAGCCCCAAAATAAACAGGAATTACTTAATGAGATTCATGTTGTTCCATATTGATAAGTACAGCATGACAGGTAACATATAACTGCTACCCCCTTCAACTCCTACTCACATGGCTACTAATTTCTGTACTTTTATTGCAAATCTTAATTGTAAGTAAGTTTGTAGACTATTCCTACTACTTTCCTGACCCTCACTCCCTCAACCTGGAAGCCTCATCTTCTGTGTAACCAGAATAGGGACATGGATATTCATGATCCCAATTATCCAATCAGGTAAGTATTTACAGACTGCCATTGTGGAATTCACCATTAAAATTCTTGGAATGTCCTGTGACAGATAAGAAGCAGGTCAGTTGGATAACTATTATCTTGAGTGGAGTCTCACAATTGAAGAGCAATTTACAAGATAATAGCATCCATGGATAGAAATGAATGACAGTACAGGTACCATATGCAGATCTGACATTGTAGTAAGCCTATATGTACACTTTGTGTGAGTCATAGTAACAATGTAGGAACTGATAAGAATGCTACTGGTGTTTTAAAGATGTCAATGGTAAAGGGTATGGTGATATTTATATGTTTTGGAGGGAAAGGTGATTTTGAGCTGAACTGTTGATGTTGGCTATTTTATTTCCTGGTGGTGATGTACCTGTTTGAGCAGTTCTGTTTTACAATTGCAGTCAAGTTTATATGGAGGTTTCATTCATATTTAATACTTGTTTGGGCTTACAGTTGTATCAGAAAGCATTGGCAATCAAAGACATGACCATGTAGGGTTTCTTTGCAGTTAAATATATTTAAAGTAATCTTTTCTTGAGTCAGTCTATTATATATTGACTTCCTTCTTCTCTCTCCACTCCCCCTCTGCCGGGCCAGCCTTCCTTATCCTATCCTTATTGTCCTCCCACTTCTTCATTGTCCTCCCACTTCTTCATTGTCCTCCCACTTCTTCATTGTCCTCCCACTTCTTCATTTTCCTCCCACTTCTTCATTGTCCTCCCACTTCTTCATTTTCCTCCCACTTCTTCATTGTCCTCCCACTTCTTCATTTTCCTCCCACTTCTTCATTGTCCTCCCACTTCTTTGCCCATCAGGTCATATGCTGACTAGTCTTGGCAATTCCAATGTGTTGTAATTCTGCCTTTCATACTGTTTTTATTTGGTGAAATTAATCAGGTTAAATGATAACTTGCTTTGTTTCTTTTATTCCCCACAGAGAGAAGAGAAATCAAAGCACACCTGAGTAAGTTAATGTTGATGTGTAGTAAAAAATAATCAAATGACACCAAATATGACTATGAATGACTATGCATGTTTTATCTAAACTTTAATCAGACCGAGGGATTTCTACCAACAATTTAAGGAAGGGGACCAACAATTCAGGAAGTGAACAATGCTTGTGTCCTGTAACTTGTGAAGTTTGTGTACTCATGATGGTGTCTAGGAGGTGGGGGAAGGGCAATAGTCCCCTGTGCTGCTGCCTGACTAGGAGGTGGGGGAAGGGGAATGGTTCCCTGTGCCCCGGCCTGACTGCAAGCTTGTCTTGAATATAGTTCTTCCTTTACTCCATCTACTGGGCACCCAACCCCACATTCAATTTCTTTTCCATTACACCGAGCTTTAGTTACTGCATTAATGTTGTACAGACCAATGTAAATGAATCAGGTAGCTAGAAGTAAGGACCCCACAATTTAAGACAAGTCCTCAATCATGAGATTAAAGCAGAAGCTTCCCAACTTGGCTTTTTCTTTACTTACAAAATCTTCTGCTGTACCAACAGACATATATTAGTGCAAAAAATTAGAATCAAATACCTTCTTACCAAGGTTGGACATGTATATATATTCCAAGTTTCAAGTACTTAAAATTCATGAATTGGTAACAAGAAAACTTTCATAGCTGATATGATAAGGCACCTATCCCGATGCGGTAAGGCTTTTTTGGGAATACGCAAACAGTGATAGGATATGATATGATATGAATGATGTAACAAGGATTTCTATAGTATTCAATTTATCATAAACTATTGTTTTTTTCAATACAAAGAGGATAAAAATATAGGGTATAAGAAGAGGACCAAATTGTTAAACCTAATGGATGCTTCTTATGTTACCATGTTAACCCCCTCCCCACCCCCAGATATGAGAATTCACCCCAAAAGTGTTTTCCAGGGATTCAGTCACTTCTTTGTTTGAAATCCCAGTGCCAAACCCTTGTTCAATATAGTAGTATAGTATATGCACAAATAAATCAAAGAAAATGGTAGTAGTTTGTTGTTTACTTTGTGTGGGATGTAAAGTTGCCATGTAATGCCAAGTTAGGGTATTGTTTGTTACTTTGTTCCTTTCTTTCCTGTTTTCCAACCGTGGAGTTTGTTCAAAAGATGCTGACTGTTTTACCTGTTACAATGGAATCAAAAGGTCCAATTTCTTTGTAAACAGGGGAATCTTAAATCTTGCTCTATGTTGGGAAAATAAAATAATCATTTGTAGCAAGTTTCTTTAGACATGGTGACAATTATATGTCTGGGTAAGGCCTGAAATTTTGGAATGAATATTTTGTAACCCTGATACTATTGAACCCCACACAAAGACATTACAAAAAGCATACACAATCATTTCATAGGTGTAAAGTGATAATACAGTACACAGTAGGGAATAATGTATCCAGTATCATGCAGTACACAGTAGGGAATAATGTATCCAGTATCATGCAGTACACAGTAGGGAATAATGTATCCAGTATCATGCAGTACACAGTAGGGAATAATGTATCCAGTATCATGCAGTACACAGTAGGGAATAATGTATCCAGTATCATGCAGTACACAGTAGGGAATAATGTATCCAGTGTCATTCAGTACACAGTAGGGAATAACGTATACAGTGTCATGCAGTACACAGTAGTGAATAATGTATCCAGTGTCATGCAGTACACAGTAGGGTATGATGTATCCAGTATCATGCAGTACACAGTAGGGAATAATGTAACCAGTATCATGCAGTACACAATAGGGAATAATAATGTATCCAGTATCATGCAGTACACAGTAGGGAATAATGTATCCAGTGTCATGCAGTACACAGTAGGGAATAATGTATCCAGTGTCATGCAGTACACAGTAGGGAATAATGTATCCAGTATCATGCAGTACACAGTAGGGAATAATGTATCCAGTGTCATGCAGTACACAGTAGGGAATAATTTATCCAGTATGCTTTGCAATATGGATGAATTTCTCTACGAATGCAAAGATGTATACTAGTTCAAAGCCTACACATCCCAAATTGTTCTAGTTTATTTCTGAAGAAAAAAATGACATCAGTTATTTGGAGGGACAAATAAAACAGCATACACAGGCACCTACAGACTGTAGTCTAAGAATATCACAAACTGTTTTTTCATAGGATGAATATCCATGTGTTTTTACTAAGAGAAAGCCGCCTTATTATTGACATGTGGAAATCCTGTTGTACCTACACAGATACAGTAATGGTGTGAAATTACGTCAATCACATAACATTTTTACATGTTGGAATAAAATATAAACATTAGGTTAACCAGTCAATCATGATTTTGTGGAGTATGTAAATGTTGACCACTTTATTAAAACAACTTTTACCTATTAATTTTGATAAGAGTTTGAACAATACTTGCTACAAATGTTGCAAGGATTACAAATGTGGATTAATATCTTGACTGGTTTAAGTTTCATGTCATGTAAGTCAACTAAATGAGATTTTCTGTTTAATTTTGTAAGTTACTTTGCACAGCTAGGTGATGAAAATTTAATAATATGCAAAATTATCTGGTTTATCAATTCTTATTTATACATAGCTTGTTTATGAACTATCATTTCGCAAAAAAACTCATGAAGCACTTTTAAGTTGATGAACTGTAATTTTGGTTAATACTAGATAAGTTTGGTATAAAGATTGACAGCCTACATGTAGAGAGTTGCTTAAAAAGGGCTGACTTCCTAGGAAGTCGACACATTTTCAAACCTGCCAATACTTAATATCATCAATCAAGCTATAAAAATCAGCACAGGAAATTTGAAATGAGTTATGACAGAAGGCAGGAATGGCATATTTGTCACCTTAATTATATTTTTAATCATGACAGACAATACGTGGAGCTTGTCAGATTGAACAGTGGTTCTAAAAACATTTCTTTTTTATCCAATACATTAAATTCAGAAACTAAGTTGAACCTTCTAAGAATCTCACAGAATGAGTGCCTGTGAATGCCTGCAGATTTATTTAATCTTCTCAATAATTTACTTTCATTTGACAAAGAAGTAACTATTTGGAGGGTGTCAGTGAGATCAGGGATGAAGTCTCATTATGTATTCCATTATAAGTATGACCCACCAGATTCCAAACTCGATATGTGTACTCTGTTGTGTACAAAACAGTTGAAATGCTGAGCTCAGAAAGTGTTGATCTTTGTATTATTGAGATATTGGTACAATAAACTACAAACTTTATGGATAAGGAAATTGAAAATAAATAATGACAGTAACAAGGAAGTGCTAGTTTGTCCTGACATTACTATACTATTCACTGAAGGAAGTGTCTGGGGAAAATACTTCTGTAGTCAATGGAATTGGATGAACCATGCAAGCCAACTAATATTCTACTTCACTCTTTGATCAAAATCCAGGTTATGAACCATTAGTAAATTGATTACAGTTTGGCCCGAATTTACCCTTTAATTAAGTAGGGTTTATGTGTATACATTCTTGGGAACATATCTAGGCTAAATAACCTTTATTGCCAACATTATAGTATCTAGTGTATCTAGATGCATTATAGTATCTGGTGTATGTAGATGCATTTTAGTATCTGGTTTATGTAGATGCATTTTAGTATCTGGTTTATCTAGATGTTTTCTGTGTTTTATATAATGTTCTTTTGCTTATATTTTTAAATGAGACATTTGAATGAAAGTATTAAGAATGTTACAAAAACATACATTGGAACAAATATGGCTTGCAAAATAATAATTTCATACATGAGCAGATCACCCCCCTCCCCCCCCCTCCCCCTTCCTTCCCATGCCCCTAAAGCAAAGAGAACACCAGGATAATAAGGTAAAACAAGAAAAAGAAGGAAAGGTGGAAAGCAAAAATGACTTCCTGTATGCTTCTGTGTTGGTGTTAGCTTCAGTGCTTGTTTACATGTCTTGGATATGATGAGCAATGTGGCTTATCTCACAATATAACTGCTAGTCAATATAACACATTTCTCTCTAATTGGCTTTTATTGCATATCATAACTAGACCCTGCCTCTTGTCACAAGTTATGTGGAGAGAAATATTTATGGCCTTGTGATCCTTTCAGTTTCAGAATTTATCAGGCATGTTTTGAAGAGTTGATGAAGATATAGCATGAATTGGGTTAATTTGATTAGGTCTATACCAGATCAAGTGAGGTACATTTGTGTCCTTAAATATCACATATGCTTAGCAATTGTCCTTAAATATCACATATGCTTGTTAGTAATTACCCTTAAATATCACATATGCGTAGCAATTATCCTTAAATATCACATATGCTTAGCAATTATCCTTAAATATCACATATGCTTGCAGTTACCCTTAAATATCCGTATGCTTAGCAGTTACCCTTAAATATCACATATGCTTAGCAGTTACTGTCCCCAACTGTTTCAAAGTGATAAAGTATTCTCAAACACTATTGGTGCAAACTGTATCTGCAAAAAGACAAAGAATCTTTCAAATTTCTTTAGTAATCCTGGAGATTTGACCTGTTTCATAATACTTTGTTATACAGTTACTGGGATATACTAAGACCTAATGCTGTTTAACAGTAGGATAGTAAACAAGACTCATGCAAAAAGAAACGTCTAATGCCGGTAATTTGACCTAGTTTCGAATGAGGTGTAACAGAAGTGTTAAACACCACCATCGATCCTAGAAAATACAAACACAGCTTGCTACCGTCGGTAATTAGACACTAGTGTACAGTCAGTAAATACAGCTGCGGTCAATACCCACAGCACAGTATACAAACGATACAGCGATGGACATCTCAGGTCCAGCTAAAGATAACAAGGTGTCACGTTTCATTACTGTCTGCATTTTGTAGCGATACAAACAAAATGTCACTTGCAAGCAACAGAAAGTAACTTTTTCAGATGGCCGCACGCGGTTTGGGGCGAGTCTTCAATGCCTTTAAGCAAAATTGGCAAATGTATTGCAATTTCTTACAGTGCACCTTTAATAGGTATAAATCACTACGATACGATAGGATATGATATGTCTTGTAAATGTCTTGTATAAATCATTACACATTTATTATAATGTTACTCTCTGTACAGTAGGTATGTACTACAGTACACTCATGCACTTATTACACAGTGTTACAACAGCTACTCCAGTTCATGTGTTTCCAAATCAATGAAATTCCAATAAGCCAACTATTCAGTGGAACAAAAGTACTACTGTATTGAATATGTACAATTAATATTACAGGCAGCAGATGTGGGTATAGATGAGTGATGTAATCCTTAAGAGAGATCTGGAGGGTTAGGCGAAGGAAAATTTATATTTGCCTGTAAAACAGGACAGGACGATTGCATTTGCTGGTTAAACTTGTACTAACATACGTAGGTAGGTAAGAGTGTTGTAAAAGTTTACTTTTACTTTTCTTCATTGTCACGCTGCATTTTACCTAGTAGCGGAGCTAGGGGTATTGGTCAGGGGGGCGAGAATAGTCTGTAGGGGCGCTTTCGACACTATCTAAGCTGAGCGCCACCACAGGTTGGCGCGGAGCGTATAGAAATTTTTTGAGTAAAGATACTCCCTAGATCGCCAAAAATGACCCTTTCCGGGCCTTGCTAATTTGCAGATGAACGAAGAATAAATAGCTGTTAGAGCATTTTGTCAGAAAATTACACCAACAAAATGTGACAAATGTCAATAAGTAGATGAGAGCGCAATAAAAAAGTCAAATAATCGCAAATAAGTAAAAAGTGGTAAAAAGCTGAAAAGGGCGCCAGCAGTCCATTTGAGTCCGTCGGGGGGGGGGGCATCCGCCCCCCTGACTGTATGGACGCTCCGCCACTGATTGTACCTGCAATACCCTAACTTTCAGTTCAGGTATTGTGGACTTTATGTTACCACTGCACATGAGTGCATTCATATTGTAATGCATCCATCCAGTTTTGAAGTCGCAACTTAATTAAGATTTTGAAAAGAAGCAAAACATACTTTCTAGTTGTACATCTATGACAAAGCATTCGTTCACCTGTGATACAACAGCTATATATGACCATCTCTCCAAAATGTCAGGCAGGAATTGAATTCGACCATATTCATTTCTACTTGAGGTAAAAGGCATATATATGCTATGCTATGCCTGTGTGAATGTATGTATGTGACACTTGCTTGTAAACATGGAGAAAAGTTAAAAATGTAAAAAAAATAGACAAAAATATTTGTTTTAGACTGGATTTTTTTTTAGTTTTTCAAGCCTTTTGTGCCGACAACTCGCTTGAAAAAAAAATGGAAAAAAACCTAAATTAAATCCACCACTAACATATATGTTCAATACCACGAGCACGTCATGTCTTCGAGAGTAGGAGCCTACGCAGTTCGCTGCTGCTGGCAGCCACACCATCAATGATATTTTTAGTGTCAAGTTTGGCCAAGATCCTTTTCTCCACAGACATCAACACGAACGCCTCAAGATGTTCTTGTGTCATTGTACAAACACCCTACTGTATGTGGGTCATTTTTATTCATACATAATCTCTCAGGACTTAGCTACTGAGTGATATCCAAATAATGTAATAAGATTTTACATTTTTTTACTTCGTTTTCTGGAGGACGAGGTGCAGATTAATACGATCTGTATTCTCTGCCAATGCTATGTATATGTCAGAATGCATTGGTCACCGTACTTGTATATCTTGTCATAACAATATTAGCACGGACGGGTTGCCAATAGCACGTTCTTTTGTTACGAACTAACAGACTAACTAACATGGTGAAAATACATTTTTACACAGCCCATCTGTATTCTATTTAACTACGTGAAAATGGGCTGTAATTTTTACCAGGCTCCCCAGCCCCCCGGCCCACCAGGCATTGCCGGTGTGGCATACTCTATTTAGAAGCTGTAACATTAACGTTTATGGATATGTGTTACATGCATACTCTATTTAGTTGTCACATTGAAGGGTATGGATTTGTATTAATTATTTACTCTTTATGGAAACTTACAGTCAAATGTATCGATAATGTGTTCCATATACAGATCCAGTTACTTAACAAAACAGCATAGTATGATACAGGTATAGCAACAGGCCTGTTATCCAAAATGCTTCAACTCTATTCAATAGACATATTGGTCTCAAGCAGGGGCCGTATTTGATGTTTAAAAGTTGGGGGGGGGGGAACCCGGGAAAGGGGTTTAAGATGAGGGGGTGTCCCCCTCTCCTTGAGAATTTATTTATTTTCTAAAGTCCTTAGATGTAATATGGTACAATATTTATAAGTTATTTCCCAGTACTAGTTGTGTATTTGAAATTGTAATTATGCTATCTGCATAAAAGTGTTGCCAGATTTTTAATGCGACATAAAAATAACATGGATTTAAATGAGAATTGTCACAATAGCTGTTGTAATGGCATTATGAATAAGTATAAAAGTATGACAGAGTTGTTAGTATTCCTGTAGCATTACCAACCAAATTACTGACCGAACTGGATAAAAAGCCAACTCAAGGTCTGGGAAAAAGTGGGGGAAATGCCCCACCTTGCCCTCCCTCCCCCCTCCCCCCTCCCCCACCCACATAATCCTGCCTATAGTCTCAAGACATACAATATAACTACCAGTGGAAAGCAAAACTGAAGAAGTAAAATGTTGTTTACCTATTTCCTTTCTTGCCATCATCTTTAGAATTCAGCTGGCCCATCACAGTATGATCCGGCAGGCCAGCCAAGAACTCCGAAGTTTATCAAACAGACGAGACGGCGGTCCGACTCCTGTCGGTAGCAACACCCCTCAGATGGCTGGTACTCCGTAAGTCAACATTTGTTCCATTCACCAAGTTATACATGAAACTATTAACTGCTACCAGCTCTGTATATCTCAGCTTGTAAAATCAGTTTAGAAATATTCCATGAAGTAAATATGATCTATGACACTCAAAGCAGATCTTGTTGGTATTACAATCAGTCAACAATGAATGGCTACATGTACTGCTACACATCTAATTCCTAGCAGTAAGTAACACTGCATTCTGGTCTATTCTCTGACTTTATTATTTTCTTTTCTATTCTTTTGCTTTTCTTTCCTCAATGTGAAACTGAAAGTTACCTGATGATTCTTTGATAGTTGAATTTGTTTTCAGCTTTTTTATGTTTGCTTTATTATTACATCTTCAATCATAACGATGCATTTAATTAGTTCTATGTTTGCAGGACTCTGAACCCTTCAATGTCACTACATATTTGAATACATTCACAAAACGTTTAAGTTACATCAAAGATGGAAAATGAAATATCAACTTCCAAGGCAATATATTCAACACTTAATATATGTTGCACAATGACATTATACTGGAGAAAGTTCCTTTCCTTATGTTGCGATTTGAACGTGGCATGACTACTTCGTACAGTGAGTTGCAGTGTGTTGCTGAGTAAAGCATTGTAATGTTAGTGATGAGGCATTACAATGCATCTGTTGGCTTCCTCAAGTAAATTTCTTCTTGCATTCAGGTACACTGGCAAATTATTATTATTATTTAGTAAAATCCATCCACTGACAGTTTGCGATGACACAAATAGCTGAAACGAAATAGTTTGCTTTCGCTTAAGTATGCTTACTCACTCAGTGTACAAAATTGCCTTTCTCCGGTGGTATGTTGAATATAGTTAGTAATATTACCAACAGTAGCTTAGAAACAACATACCTTGTGGTCAACTTTGTCAAGCTTTTCTTTCCTTGCTCATAAATAATCCGTGACTGTCTGGCTAGAATGCTGTCCACACAAACCATTCTGGTTCTGAACAGCGATTGCTCCTTGGACAGTATTGGATCAATATGAAAATGGTTCACCATCTGTTGGCACTCATTAGTAGCATTGTATCGTCCTCCTATGAATGGTTAATTCAGTTACAGGAACTGAATGAAAGATTTTATTAGCCATGCACTTATACCAATATGAATTTATTACCTTAGGGAGCAGAAAGTGAGTATTTTATACTTACACAGTACTGATTGAGATGTCAGTGTGTGATTACCATTGTAGGTTATAATGCCTTAAGGCTTACAAGGTTTGATGTTTTACCTTCCTGTCAATAACTGTTCCTGTTAATAAACTCTAAGGACTGTTGCTACACATGGCAGATTATAATATTATCATGTATGAATTGTCAGTCTACTGCAAACAGCAATGATTTGGGCAGCTTTTATTGGAGATTACAACAAACAGCTTTCTGGTTTCATGGATTGGCTTGGGTGATGGATTAGATAAAACCCAATATTAATGAGCATACTGCCAGCTGAGGGTTGCTTATAAGTAATAAGCTGCATAACTTTGCTGTTCTTCCAAAACAACTTTAGTATGGACTTCTAGCATCAACTGTGAGGAACTATTCCGTTAACTATAAATCTGAAGGATGAACAGCTAGGCATTTGATATTTACAAATTTCTTTACAAAGAAGTCACAGTTAATTTTCACAATTGTTGCAATTAGTTACCAGCAAGATAGAAGATTTCCAAACATGGCTACAATGTCTGTATCCACAGAGAAGACTGCTGTTTTTAATTTGATTTGATATCCAGCGAATTACAATCAGATTATCTCCAGCAGCCATGTGGAGTGTTGTCCCGGCAGAGTAGTAGTTCATTGTTAGTGTGACAACCAATATAAGATGGTTGTAATGTCATAGAGCGCTAAGCTGTCGGCTAATCCTTCCAGGTAGTTAATCATCTCTCCGCTCTCTCACCACTGGCATTCACTCTTATCCTTCCTCCAAACTACCGTAAATCAATTGTCCGGGAAGTATTTATCATCACCCCCTTATGAAAGGTCGTTAATTACCTTCTCCTTCAGCCTCCCAGAGAGGTGACCCATTTAGGATGCATGTAGTTGTACATTGGCTGTAGACTGCTGTGGTGTAATGACATCAGTGCTACTATGAATGGCATTATGTACAATGGAAAGATAACTGTAATATTTAGTTTCACTGCAGAAGAGACAAGACTAATTAACCAAAGAACAGGATATTGAGTACATTGCCACTGCATTGCAACATTGAAAGCAACTTTCCAAATTCATTCCAAACTTGAATTTTACTTAAACTACTGTATGATTGCAGTTGGTACTGTGCTTCAGCTTGGATATATTACAATGTATGCCATATTTAAAGGTTTTAATATTACATAGTGATGATGTGTCTGTATGATTACATTACATGGTGTTGAGTTTGTAATACTGTACCATATATGTATGAAAGTATACTGTAATATTTGTAATAACATACATGTATGGTAATAACATTATAATAACATATGGTAATACAATGTATATGTAATCACATGTTCATCCTACATCAAGTGATTATAATAACATATGGTTATACTATGTGTATGCATAACATATATATATGGTAATACTATGTGTATCCTACATGAGTGCTTATAATTACATGTATATGGTAATACAATGTGTATCCTATATGTAATAACATTGTATGGTAAAACTATGTGTACCTACATGAAATACTTATAATAACATATATGGCAATACTATCTATACCTGCATGAAGTGCAGGTAATAACATATTGTAAAACTATTTTTATCCTGCATGAAGGGCTGTTTCCTTCTATCCTCATGTTATATGTTCAACTGTAACTTTTCTTCTTCTATGCAGTAATATGAGAGGAAAGAGGACAACATCCAGAGCAGTACTGCCCCATCAGACCCCACCCCCACCCTACAGACTACCCCCAGAGGCTCGGAAGAAAAAACAGGAGTCAAGTTTCAGGTCAGTCATAAGTAGTTCTTTGCACTTTGCCAGAAAGTTGAGCTTTCATTTAAAAAAGGAAAGTAAGTAATTATCACTTCACTGTCACTGCAGGATAATCACACCCATGCTACACCTCCTGCTAGGAGCAGTTTGATAACCCTGATATTGCCCTTGTTAATCCAACACATAGTTCCATAGAG
>KN883664.1:20065-31447 GCA_000934455.1 Apostichopus parvimensis | reverse complement strand
GTAACACCAAATCTGAGAGCTCCACTAACATCACCATGTAACACCAAATATGAGAGCTCCACTGGCTTCGAATTGCCGGTAGAATCAATTATGAAATTCTTGTGCTAGTGTTCAAAGCACGGATCTACGTACAGGAACTCCTCCGGGGACACAGGCCAAGTAGGGTACTTAGATCAAGAACACAACACAAGCTATTTGAATTGACTATACGCACTTCCACCTATGGACACTGATGCTTTGCAAGAGCAGGTCCATAGCTCTGAAGCAGTCTCCCCTTAACATATGAAAACAATCCAGGATTTGTCAACATTTCAGAAGATACTCAAGTCGTTCTTATTTGTAAATGCTCTTCCCAGCTGTTATGTCTTTTTGTGTTTACCTTGCTCCTACAGCACTTCTGAGCAGTTTCCAACTTGATAAAAGCTCTATACAAATTCTTATATATTATTATTATTGTATGTAATATTGCATATCCCTCTCATCATCATCCTTCAATACTAATGTATGTAATGTGTAATCTCACTCTGCCCTGTGACATTAAAAGTATTGTTTTGTTGTCATATTCTATTGCCAATGAATCTTTAATTATAATGAAGCATATATGTGGCAGTCTTAAGTCTATGCAATTAGCAATATTAGTAATATCTGTCTTATTGTTTTAGGCTTCATTATAAATCACAGGATATTTGCAATGCTGGATGTGCATTGCAATTCATTCCCCTTTTTATTACTGATTAGTTAAGATCTGAGTGAAAGTATTATTTTATTCTTCTTGTGAAATAATTATTTGGGTTTATCACATGCCATTTACCAATTGAATAAATTACTAATGATTGCTTTAATCTGACTACTACCACTTTCATGCTGCTGATTAATATATTCTCCTTTTTTCACCTTGTTTTTATGTACCAGTTTACCCTTTTATCTGCTCGTGAATATTGAATTATAATTCCATTTTTTCTTTCCTATATCAATTTCACAGGTTGATGCTGTTGGTTCATTTGCAATACAGACAAACTTAATGTATGTATCATTAAACAGATTTCAGGCTATCTTTGTTGCGGCAGCACAAATGTTAACTTTCTTTTATGTAACTCAAGTATTCATTTTGATTAGGATTAAACATGTATTTAAGACATTTAACAGATTTCAGGCTATTTCTGTTGCGGCAGCACAAATGTTTAATTTCTTTTCTGTAACTTTGGTATTTATTTTGGTTAGTCCTTATTGAACTGCCAGTTGTTTTTTAATTGTATGCTAAAGCAGTGGTAATTGAAGCTTTGCTACAATGGAATTCCCATGTTAATAAAAAGCTCATTCTATTACTAAAAATTAAAGATACTTGACAAGTGTTATAGATGTATTTAAGACAGCTTTTTTCAGGTGTTAGACAATCATATGATTTTGTAATGTCTACTGTCATTGTTTCATGTGTCAGAATGTAACTAACTAACTTTGTTAGGAAGTGTAAAGAAAGCTAGCAATAAAATCAACATATGAAAATCAACAAATCAGAAACATGAAGTTACTTGATATACAGACAGGTTGGAGATCAGATATAAGATGTACTTGATACACAGACAGACTTGAGATCAGATACAAGATGTACTTGATACACATACAGACTGGAGATCAGATACAAGATGTACTTGATACACAGACAGACTGGAGATCAGATATAAGATGTACTTGATATAAAGACAGACTGGAGATCAGATACAAGATGTACTTGATACACAGACAGACTGGAGATCAGATATAAGATGTACTTGATACACAGACAGACTGGAGATCAGATATAAGATGTACTTGATATAAAGACAGACTGGAGATCAGATACAAGATGTACTTGATACACAGACAGACTGAAGATCAGATATAAGATGTACTTGATACACAGACAGACTGGAGATCAGATATAAGAAGTTACTTGATACACAGACAGACTGGAGATCAGATACAAGATATTACTTGATACACATACAGGCTGGAGATCGGATACAAGAAGTTACTTGATACATAGACAGACTGGAAGACATTTTATATATGGTACACTAGAATTGCCTGATGTTCTTGTGCACACTGTTAACTCTAAAGCACACTCAGTCAGCCTGTACATTTGTTTCTTAATAAGAAAAGATAAACAAAAAAGTTGATCAATTTGTGTTGCATTTGTGTGTTGCTAGGTAATCTTCAAAGTTTGACGAAGGCATGCACGAAGAAGGAATACCGAGTTAATTATTTAATTGAAGCCGATTTCTCCCGCGCTTTGATTAAATATATTTAGAAGATTTAAGTAGCAAAGAATAGACTAAGAATTCTGAAAATTTTGAGTGTTAAAACTTGTCTTTTGAACAAAAGTCTTTTGTTTTTTCATTTTGTTTTTTGTTTGTTTACAATTCATCTTTTAATGTGTGCTAAAATCTTATGAGCGTTGCTTAACTTGGTGCATTCTAATAAACAAAGTTCAATTGTTTAATTGTATCATGCTATATATAAAAGATAATGTTGAAGATGATACAGCTAGATATATATATCAAAATAATCCATGTTTTCTAGCTAAAGCTGAGATGCAATAATGGGGTACCATCTGCATTTGCTTTTATAACAGGGGTTGCCATAGCAACATGTTTAGTGACTCATATTAAGCAATGTTATAACATTAGTATGATTTTCTACTCCTAATCCTAACCATTTGTTGAACCAAGTAATCCTAATGTTGGTCGTATATGTTCAGTGCTACTAGAATCTTCAACAAACAAACAGCTGGTTGCATTTACATTTTAACCATGAAACATGCAGGAATAGATACTATATTACTACATCTTGTATGTCTGTCTCAGCAAAATATGTTTTGGAAAGTCACTTTGTAAAGCAAAACTCAACACCTAAAACAACTCCTACCACACTGTCATAACAGAGGTGTCTAATATACATTGTATATAAGAATGGGAGCTAAACAAAGTTGCCAGGGTGATACTCAACTCTACTTATAGAAAGAAAAGAATAAAGTAGACATATTTCAAAGATCATAGCATGTGCACCTTGACTATATGGAATATATTATTAAATACATTCTGTTAACTACAAGAACATTACTTCATTAGCCAAGTTACCTTTAAACCTTTCTTTTTGTGCATTTCAAAGACATATATATTTCAAAGATCATAGCATGTGCACCTTGACTATGTGGAATATATATTTACATTTTGTTAACTACAAGAACATTACTTCATTAGCCAAGTTACCTTTAAACCTTTCTTTTAGTGCATTGACCTTTAAAATAGTAACAATGGTGTGCTGCATTGCTTTTGTTAACTGAAATATGGTTATATTTGTTTTATTCATCATATATTTATTTCTGTGTTTTTATTATTTACAATATAGCATAGAGATCTAATACATTGTCAGTTTTTCAACTATTTAGACAGTATTCTTTCAAATTTCTGTTGAGATAACGAAATATTTGGTATGGTATTGTTTCTACTAGCACTCACAAGATCTTTGATATGGTTTTGTTTCTACTATTGCCATAAATGAACAAGGTATTTGGTTTGGTATTGTTTCTACTACTGCCATACATTAATCTGATATTTGGTATGGTATTGTTTCTACTACTGCCATTCATTAATCAGATATTTGGTATGGTATTGTTTCTACTACTGCCATTCATTAATCAGATATTTGGTATGGTATTGTTTCTACTACTACCATACATTAACGAGATATTTGGTACGGTATTGTTTCTACTACTGCCATACATTAACGAGATATTTGGTACGGTATTGTTTCTACTATTGCCATACATTAACGAGATATTTGGTATGGTATTGTTTCTACTACTGCCATACATTAATCAGATATTTGGTATGGTATTGTTTCTACTACTGCCATACATTAACGAGATATTTGGTATGGTATTGTTTCTACTACTGCCATACAGTACATTAACGAGATATTTGGTATGGTATTGTTTCTACTACTGCCATACATTAATCAGATATTTGGTATGGTATTGTTTCTACTACTGCCATACATTAACGAGATATTTGGTATGGTATTGTTTCTACTATTGCCATACATTAACGAGATATTTGGTATGGTATTGTTTCTACTATTGCCATACATTAACGAGATATTTGGTATGGTATTGTTTCTGAGATATTTGGTACGGTATTGTTTCTACTACTGCCATACATTAATGAGATATTTGGTATGGTATTGTTTCTACTACTGCCATACATTAGTCAGATATTTGGTATGGTATTGTTTCTACTATTGCCATACATTAATCAGATATTTGGTTTGGTATTGTTTCTACTACTGCCATACATTAACGAGATTTTTTGGTACGGTATTGTTTCTACTATTGCCATACATTAACGAGATATTTGGTATGGTATTTTTCTACTATTGCCATACTTAAACAAGATATTTGGTTTGGTATTGTTTCTACTATTGCCATACATTAATCAGATATTTGGTATGGTATTGTTTCTACTACTGCCAAACATTAACGAGATATTTGGTATGGTATTGTTTCTACTACTTTTCCTACTTTAGTTTTTGTGTTTATTCCAGTATGACCAGCATGCTGAAGTCTAATAGGTAAAGATTTTACAGAATCATAATTTAGATAGTGTTTTGTAATTTCTTTCTGTAATAATCAGTAATCCAGTGAAGAAGTAGGTGAAGATTGAATTTGTATCCAATCACTGTATTTTGTAATTGTTTTGTGAAACAGTGTTATCAAGCTCATCATGATTTATTAGTCAAGTTAATCACATGAGTAATGAACTTAGTCATATTGAGTACAAGTTAACTACAGTATTAAGTACTCACATTAATCATATTGAGTTCTCAGGCTAATCATATTTTGCAATAATATCAATCAAATTGAGTAATCAAGCTAATCATATTGCATATTCAGATTAATTATAGTGATTACAAGCTAATCATTTTGAGTAATCAAGCCAATCATATTGCATATTCTGATTAATTATAGTGATTACAAGCTAATCATTTTGAGTAATCAAGCTAATCATATTGCATATTCTGATTAATTATAGTGATTAATAGCTAATTTTTTTTTGAGTAATCAACTTAATCATGTTGCGTACTCATGTTTATCAAGTTGGGCAATCAAGCAAACCATATTTCATATTAAGATTAATCATATTAAGTACATATGGGGTAGTCAAGTTCATACTTTTGAGTACCCATATTAATCAAACTGAGTCATGAAGCTAAACATATTTTGTATTCAGATAAATTAGTTTGAGTACAAGCTAATCATATTGAGTACATTATGATATGTATTGGGTATATGATGTAAACTCACCATGATATTGTTCCTTGTAATCTTGGCAATAAATGCACTTGGCATAGATTTCATGCACTGCTGGTAATCAAAATGACAATTGTCATTATGTCATACTTTACCTTTTTCATTGATTTGTTTTTCTCTTAAGCAGTAAGTGACCTTAACAATCCTCCCTACATTTGGAACTAAACTATTGTTTACGGTATTTTTGTGGGAGACTCGAAAAGTCTCCGACACAAAGAAACACAAAGAAAATGCAGTGTTTTGATGATCAAGCAGCGATGGTGTTCAGGGATCAACTAGCACGGACAATATGCTTTTGTTAACGTCTTTACGGATTGCAATAATTGTGTTTGAATTAAATTTCCCCTCAGCAAGGTAATGAAATGACTGAAGCCAAAACAAAATTGCAATACAGTTTTAATTTGCAACTACATAGACTGGTATACACCAGTGCATCTCTAACTGGGTGTAAAGTTTCAGTGTGATCCTGATCAAGTTGATTACAATAGACATGGAAATATCTTACCTTAATAATACGTAAAGAGACCGTTTTATATTCAACCATTAGTTTTGGAAAGTTGTTTCTTCAAGCCAAAGTATTGAAGTCCAAACACATCCTATAGAGTATTATATGTTTGCTGTAGAATGGACAGTATCTGCGAGTCTCCGGTCCCACATAAAACCCAACGATTTGTCAACATGATGCACCTTAAAGGAAAACATATCATTGTTTGGATATTTTTATTACTCATCGTTATCATGTTGGTTGTCCAAAGTTCCTGTGAAGAGGAGGTAAGTAATGTTCATGGTATATCTTCATTCCGGTTATGCGATATATATCCACACACTCCCTCCCTCCCAACATTGTGCCCCCCTAATTAAATGCTGTGCACCCCCCCCCCCCCCGCAAGGTTGAAATGTCTGGTGATGCCAATGTTCCGGTTATCTGATATATGCACACACACACACACCTTATTCTGCTGCGGCATAAGTTTGCAATATTCGCTCAAACATACACATTTGGAAAAAATACAATCTCGCTGGTGCGGACAATTAGCTGTAACAATATTATCTCTGCAAACACATCGAAGCTGTGAATCAATATGGCTCTTGATGTTGAAGCCCTATTATAAAGTCAGACATTCAACATTTCTTTTATTCTGTCAAATTTCAAACACATTTACTTTTGTGGCAGCAATTTGAAAATGTGTTTATAATATTTATTTGTCTTTATAGGAATTGGAATTGTTCCTCATAAATCTTAGATGATTATTTGTACTGGAGATTTACGATTAGGCTAAATTCAGCGGGAGCACAAAATAATAAGCCTTTGTTAACGATTAACGAATATCTGCCATGGAGGGGAATGGGGAGGGGTTTTGGTGATCTATTATTATTTTTCTTCTTCCAGTTTGCAGTGTCAAGGCATGCTTGTGATGTTAACATTTTCATAGTAAATGTAACCACTAAAAAAAAATTAAAATTCAATATCTTTAGATGCAATCTCCAGGCACCTGAAAACCAACAATAGTACACATTCCCCCCCCCCCCTTAGCCCCGCCACTGCGCATAGTTGCAACAACCTTATGCATATTGACTGCATTACATTAGTATTTACCTCCAAACATGGGGGAGTGGGAGGCTGGCACCCATTCCCTGAAATTCCTACATCTATGACTCAAACCCCCAACTCAAACCCTTAATCTAACCTACTAACTTTAACCTATTAACTCTAACCACTGAATAGCAGATCATATCCTGCTATTAAAACAAGTAGTATATCAAGGGCGTAGGAACCGGTGAGGCTGGGGGGGCGCCAGCCCCCCCAGTGAAAAATATGGTGGGGCTGAAGTATCATTCCGCCCCCCGCTCCGCAAGTCAGAAAACCCCTTTTTCATTTCCAAATGAGAAAAAAATCTCATTTGGAGCACCAAATTGCATCTAAGGCCAGGTGAAAATACAAAATTATTTACAAAATGGTGTTGAAGTGTGCTATATTGCACCAAATTGCATATGAGGCCACCTGGAAATGCAAAAAAATTCCCAAAAAAGACCCCTCCCCCAGGCCGGCCATCAGTCTTCAGCCCCCCCACTCAAAAGTACCTTCCTACGCCACTGTAGTATATTGAGTATCATATAGGATATTTATTTATTTTTGCCATTGTTTTGGCCGTCACTTTCCCCCCCCACAATCCCTCTGGTAGAGATGTATATAGGATGAGGAATTATTGCAATAGTTGCCAGCAGCTACCATTTGTTAAGTTTAAGTAATTCCTTTTTTTATGATAAATGCTCATAGTTATATGACTATATATATATGTCTGTGATATCGTGGTCTACAGTCTAGACAGCTCAATCAACCATACTATTGAAGGCCCTACACGTTGATGATTATTCATAGAAACAGTCCAATTCGTTTTAATCCGTCTTATTGGGGCACAAACATTTTGTAAACTGTAATTTATTGAATTGAAGGATAGCCAATCTGAAAGATCAGTTTAAAATGATAGAGGAAACCTTGCCTACCTCCCTACATTATATAATAAGGTAAAGACGCGACAGCAATTAGAATTACCATCACAAATACATGTTACATTTAAAAACAGTACCGATGCATTAGTGATACTTCCAGAATGTGTTCTATTCCAGTTTTACAATATAGACAGAAGTCACGTCAGGTAGTCAGCCAATAGGGACAGTTTTCTATTGCTAATACCTCCCTAAACTGTCCTCCCATATCATGCTTCAAAGCACTCATAGTGACAGTATGAATAGTTCCTAACCTTGATCTGATAGAAACATGATATTCATACTGTTCATACTGACAATACAAGTGCTTTGAAAGTGTGCATGAAAGTACAGTAGAGACAAAAATTTGTCCCTACTTAATTGTTTCAGGTAGTATATTAACTCACAAGTTTGATTTTTGAAGTCTGGATTGGTTATTTTTGTAATTGTTTTTAAAACATCGCTACAGTAAATGAAGTCTGAACCAAAGTAATTGTTGAACGGATATCTATAGTCCCATGCCCCCTCCCGGCCCCCCCCCCTCCCGACCTCCCAAAAATGTTTTCCTTGATACGTTGGTGTTCATCCTTGTTCAATCGAATTGTTGCTTGCCAAGTTACCACACATATACTGACCTTGCTTTTGAGACCAAATTGGCATTGGTTTACGTGACCCGTCTGTAACAATAACAACCATTACTAAGCATAAGTATGCGGTAAATTGACCATTGTGCAAAAGCGGGTTTATAGTTCTATTGTGGGTCAACTGTTCGAATCCGAAATTCCATGATAAAAAATAAAATAAAATAACGTTTCGGAGTATTGTAGACAAACCAGAAGCGCAAATAAAAATGGAGGAAAATGATATATTGTACGAAGGCGATATATTTTTCTTGGCTTATATCTTATTGTTATCTACTCACTAAGAAGGTGGCTGTCTTTACACAACCCTCCGCCCCCCCCCCACAACTTCCCATCTCCCACGCCCCTCCTCGCATACTCTCCGTTTACCCCCCGCCCCCCCCCTTCCCTCAAATTCCGCCTACAGATTTGTTTCAAATTAACAGTCAGATTTTTTGTCTGATTACGTGTCAGTAGAACTATTACGTATTGAAGAGAAAGGCGTTTACTCGCGCATGCGACTGATTAATGCTGGCCTTGCATAAGTTGCATAGTCAAGCTAGACGAGTCTTTTATAGCTCATTAAATAAATCTGCAAACCTTGATTTATTTTAAGATTTATAGTTATTGTATCAGCTTGTCGTCCCTGTCATAACTTTAAGAATCTTGCAATTTGAAGCCTTAAATTTAAAGTTTGGTAAGTAAACAAGTATATACACCGAACTGTACGACTTAGTGTATTAGGGAGGCCTATAATCTTACCAACATAATTCAGACAAACATATGATCAGTTCTGAACATAAAGGTCTCATATTATAGTCTACATCTTTGTTTTAGAATCCTTCACGTTGAAACATGTATAGTTCACCGTGGATAGTTGAAGTTAAAATCATATTTTATAAAGCTGAAATGTCGTACATCTGGAACATCCCTGATCAAGTTATACATAGGTTTCAATATTACAAGCATCAAATCTCCGGTATCTCTCAAAACTTGGCTTAGTAACACATTCTGAAGACTCGTGCTTATTTATGAGCAGGATTGGGTAGGTGATGAACATAACTATTCTCATTGTTAAACTTATAGAATTTGAAAAATACCTCGTTACTTTAAGTTGTCAAGATCGAATATATTTAAGTCACTTTCGTCGCTAGAATATTAATATTCCAGTTATCTCAGGATATGGTGTCAAAATATTGAGTTTCATTATATGAAATGCTATTTATGTTCTAACGAACCTTTGGGATGAACTTCAGTATATGTTTACATGTCCAGCCTTTATAAACGAAAGAGTAAACAAATCAAACCCTATTAAACAGAGCTAGAATTAGCTCAATAAAACCAGAACTAGTTTTCCTTTGTCCTTTGTATTGAACTATATAAGTGTGCCAGTGAATTGCTGAGGCCTTTCTCCACATTTCAATTTACTTCACTTGAGTCAGGAAAGTCACTTTTTCTAATTTCTGTCTTTCTTTTATGCCCTTCTTAAGTCATATATAACAAATGTCATCATTTTGTTTTTGTATAAATCGTCAATGCATGGTTACCATTCGAGTCAGGAGGCTATAGTTAATTCGTGTTTGTAATGAATTCATAACGAAGCTTTGCATAGTTTTGATTGAATCCTATTCATGGGAATAGGGAGAGAATTTTATGAACTGTGCTGAACATATTTAAGACATAGAAGAAAACGAGTAAAATCTTCTGAAGTTTAAGCTTGGCTACAGTCGATTGATGGTCATATTTTCCGGTCTCTCAACTGTTTAATTGGTATAGATAGCTGAGACGAGAACAATTAAGTCTGGGCTAAGGAGCCCTAGTCATTGTCGATTTGCTCAAGACATTTATTTCACCACTTATTTGAATATCTTGAAAATTTAACTACACATAGTTAAGCGCTTTTATCAACAGCAAAATGTGTGCCTTAATTCATATAATTACTTATTGCTTTAATGGGCCTCCTCGTATTCATGTTGATTCTACGTCTGTACTATTTGCTCGGGTTTCTATTTACTGTGGCTCAGAAGAAATTAGAAGTCCCTCCAGCGCCGCAGTATTTATTCGTGTTCCATCTGAGAATAGCATAATCCACATAAATTGCCAACAATTGACTCACACAGGCTAGATGTCGATCTCATGATGCCTTCATATGCTAGAAGAATATCCAGTACAATAGGTAAAAGTTATCCCTCGCGGACTTGGCTGACATATGTTGGCCATTAATTAGGCTAATGGCACCAAGCTTCCTTTTCCGGTTGTCCACAATAGTATTAATCAAGTACAATCCAAAACAGGAATTTAGGCTATTGGATTTTACAATAACGTCATCAACAAATTCACTCTAAGTCCGAAAGCTGCAGCTAGGGGGGGGGGGGGGGGGGGGTAGGAATGAAGTTTCTCATTCCACAACCACCAGTCGTTATGCTATAAACCGATACACACCGGCTATATCACTAAAATATGTGTTAGTATATGCTATCATATATGGTGCACGTGAATAATTAAAATAAAATATTAAAATTAACAAAGGCTTAAGATAACCAAAAGACAGTTCTTCATCAAAGAGGCACAGTTTATTTGCCAGTAGGGTACATTTGCTATTTTGGATAAAAGTGGGGCACGGGCATATTCCCCCAGTGCCCCCTGCCCCCCCCCCCACCGGCTCCAGCTATACCCCGGCTGCAGCTTATATTTGATGATTAACGAACGATTTCAAAAGGATACGGCGATGTACAGTTTAGGCTACAGTTGCTGTACAGCTGTTACTACCCTTTTTCTCTACGTCTATATTCCACTAACTCATTCCATTCCATTGTGCAGGGCCCCTCAATCCCACATCTCGCATACTAACATTTCGTACTCCAATCTACGGAAGCGTAGAAGGGACATTGCATTGACGAGTTACCAACTTGACAAAACGACAATTAT
>KN883664.1:0-16976 GCA_000934455.1 Apostichopus parvimensis | reverse complement strand
CTCTCAGAAATGGTTACATATTGCAAGACCTGAAGATGCAACCGCAATCATGTTTCATTAAATAAAGCATTTTCATATGAAAATCCAGTCTCTCACTCTCTTCTTCCTTTTACCATTATCAGTCACAGTTTTTTTCACACAAGTTTCAAGATATCCTGATTTGACGTTCATACTGGTAACTTGTAAGATAAGATTATATGTGGGTCACTACATGAGGCGCGCAGAACTGCCTTGAACAGTAAACCCCCTCCGGCCTTGTGCTATAATGGCAGTAGGCTATCAATTATTTTAGAAAGTACACAAACAGTTGACAAGTAGCCTGGTAACTGATACTTTATTCTTGTCCTGATTGCATGGAAGATTCATTCAGGACACAAACTTGTTGAAACACTGCCATTCTCTCAGTCTGTTATCGTTAATTCACGCACACAGACACTACCAGACCAACAATAAAATGAAAGTTAACGCTGGTAACCTATGCGAGGCAAACAATAATTAATCTCAATCATTCATTCCCAGCAGGTACTAAAACATGTGTTTTCTACTCCAGTACCTAATACATTCACTCAAATTTGAATTGGTCATTCACAGCACAGTAGGTTACTTCGGTGTAGGAAACAGTAATAAGTGTTAGAAACAAAACAAACATACAGATTGGTGGGAGGAACAGCTGACTGAGAGGGATAAAGAATTAAGTTATGCAAATCATGTAGGAGTGGTCGTATTGCATCTCTCACATTGTTGCAGCTCAGGTAGATCCTACACAGTACACATGCTTATCATCAAGTTTTATACAACTCCTTATGTGTGCTAATATACATGTGTGAAACCTTGCATAGCAATCTCACAGAGATTACCAACCATGTTTGTCCTAGTGTTATTGGGCCGCCAATCTGTATAAATACGTCTACTATGTTTGAGAAATTAGCAATCTCACAGAGATTACCAACCATGTTTGTCCTAGTGTTATTGGGCTGCCAATCTGTTTAAATAATACGTCTACTATGTTTGAAAAATTTCACTTCTTGGCGATTCGACAAAAACTTAGTAGAATGATGAATCTTTGGACAAAAATAAAACATGCAATAAAAAAACAGCTTTTCAAAAATTCTGTTACATTTGAAATGGGCAACATTTTTCAGAGGGGCGGATTATTTCACTTAGGAGGGGCGGGATGTTTTAGAAGGCAGTCACTATTTTTTGGCCCCCCCCCTTAAAACCCCTCGTGGAGAACACTGCTCTTGTTAAGTTAACTAATTTTGTGATGTTGTATTACATTTTAATGTTAAGACTTGATAAATCTCTTGATGTAGATGGAAAAGCATCCTTAACATAAACTTAACCATTCAACTGTTGTTTACAAAAGGTAGGAACTTTGCACCATCCTTCCTAGTCTTGCAAATATTAACACATATTACTATTTCATCTATTTAAACAATTTATGTGGTGCCCATACATTGCTTAGCTGCTTCTAGGTCACAAGCTACCAAATATTATATCTGATACATTACATTTATACAATTATAACAACTTTTGATACCAAATGAGGCCATGTATGTTGATTAATGAGAAGAATGGTTTTCCTTCTTTTACCTGCAGTTTACTTTGACTGAAAATGATTGGAAAGCCTATGTGAAAAGTTCAGACGAGGTGAAAGGTGAGTAAAATGTAATCCCTGTTTACGTATTCTGAAACAACTGTGAAAGCATATCTTGCAAATTAGCTTGCTTAATTATCCTCAGCTTTATGTAAGATAAGAGGTGCTTTGCCTCAGATTCAGCTGTCAACACACATATTGTATGTACATACCAATCAGTAGTTTAGACGAGCCTCCAGTTATTACAGATATTCATATTTAAGTGTAACAGTGAGAATTGTAGGAGTGCTGTGGGTGCGCAGAGACAGGTAAGTAAAAGAAGGAGAATGTACATATAATGTCTTAGCAAGAGACTGATGTTGGCTTTAGTAGTGTGTCATTTCTGAAATGTTCTAAATTAAGAGCTCAATAATTTGCTGACAATTTATGTTCATAAATCCTCATCATTTATTTTTTGAGTGTGAGTCATTTAATTCTGCTTTTCACAGATTATGATATTTTTGTTCCTGGAGTACTGAATAATGAGCGAGCAAAGCGGAGCCTCAACTCATCATTTGCAAAGACAATCAAATTTACAGCTTTTGGAGAGTATTTTCACTTGGATTTGTTTCAATCTGAAACATTTTTTGACCCAAATTTAGAGGTGAAATTTATAAGGGAGGATAATACTATCGAAACCAGACCATTAGAGGTGTCCCCAGATTGTTTCTACCATGGATATGTCCCAACGCATAATTACTCTAGGGCTACTGTCAGCTTGTGCAATGAAGCAATGGTAAGCATCTGCTAGGACTATATGTAATGGTTTAGAAGCTGGCATGATCAAGGTGTCATCGGTTTCCTCTAGGTTATGTCCCATAGTTTATGATGCTAACTGGTCTTACTTTCTGTGTTTTCCTCAAGCAAGATAGTGCACCCTACAGAATATAATCCTTTTATTGTGTTTTCCTTTTAAGCAAGATAGTGCACCCTACAGAATATAATCCTTTTACTGTGTTTTCCTTCAGTAAGATAGTGCACCCTACAGAATATAATCCTTTTACTGTGTTACTTTAAGCAAGATAGTGCACCCTACAGAATATAATCTTTTTATTGTGTACTGAGAAGTAACTTCCAACAACCTTCTGACAGATAGTAATAATCCCAAATAATAGATCACTAACTTCAACTTGGTTTCATGTGCAGTGTACATCTACCTGTTCAAGCACTCCATGTTATACACAGGTAATGTTTGTATTGGTAATGAAAGATCTTGATAGATCAAAAGTTAACATAATAACATTACTTGAGAGGATGTTAAACAAGTTCTCATTTCTCATTCTCTGTATTAGTATGGTTACATCAATCATGGTGATAATGGAATATTCATAGCCCCTTTGACTAAAGAACATGGCAACGAATATTCACGACGAAAGAGAAGCACTGGCCAAGCACATCTGATATACAAACGAGCTCTTGGCAACGGAGAATTCTGTCCTGTGAAACGTAAGACTTGTTTTGTCATGAAGAAAGAGAGGAAGTAGGTGTTGTGTTACTGGTAGTAATAGATCAATTGGTCATGTGACAAGATGTTTATTGATCCTAAGGATTATGAGCAATTACAGGAATGTAAGGTAATCCAAGATCAGAGCCATGAGAAGTAGGTGTTGTGTTACTGGTAGTAATAGATCAATTGGTCATGTGACAAGATGTTTATTGATCCTAAGGATTATGAGCAATTACAGGAACGTAAGGTAATCCAAGATCAGAGCCATGAGATAAGACTAAGTTAGAAATGCAAGGTTATTGAGTGTAAGAATTAAATAATGCCTTGTTAATAATGATCACTTCTTTGCTTATTTGAGTATAATTCATGGCATTTTTATTTATTTTTATATATTTAAGACAAACTCTAAGATTAATTATAGCTTGCATTGTGCTGTGTAAGATGTGTTGCATGTCTAAGACTGGTAAGTTGTTGAGTATCCTGTGTAATCTTTGAAAACATTTTTATTGCCATGGTTACATCCACATGTGGGTACAACCACTAATATTTGATAAAAGATTGTCCAATTAAAAGTGCTTGTTGTGATTTGACCTCATATTTTCTTAAATGTTAGACTATAGCTATTATATACTCTGTGTAATAGAACTGATTAAATCACTAATGGTACACCATTATTCTTATAGCTTCTTTATCCTTGGATGGTGCCAAAGCATCTAGCGGGTTTGCTGAGCAGATTGCGGGAGAGTATGCTCCACCAAAATACCTTGAAATTCTCTTAATTCTGGATCGTGATTATGTTAGTAACAGATCACCTGATTACCAAACTTATGCACTGGCTCTAATGCACGTGGTAAGATATGGCATATTTATGGATATTCATAAGATAGAGAAACATTTGCATATACATGTCATGAACAAGTTTAGTATGTATGCATTATATCCAAGAGCTGCTATAGTTCCAGTCAATCTAGTATGTACTGAAGAATAATGATAAGCAAAGAGAATGATATTGATTCAAGTAGCATGGTTACCACAGACCTGGTCCAATGCCATTAGATCAGGTTACTGTTAACCCTTGAAAGTTTGTATACAGTGTCCATAAACTTCAGTTTGTCCCTTGTAAGGATTAGAAAGAACAGTTAAATAGGTCTGATTGGTTTTTATTAGCATGTTCTGGAGAATACCACTAGGAGATCCATACATGTATTTTGATGTAGCACCTCCCCTTCCTACCTCCCAACTTGTGACCATTTGATTCTTATCTGGTATTTCTTATAGGTTAGCAGAAGGTTTGCCGAGCCCAGTTTAGATGTAAGCTTTCAACTATTTATTTTGGACATGGTGGTGCTTACCTCAGACAATCCAACAGTAAGTAACTATAGAGTGTCATGAGGGGACGGACGATTCAAGTTTGTCCACACCCTTGTCTAAATCAACAGTAAGTAACTATAGAGTGTCATGAGGGGACGGACAATGCAAGTTTGTCCACACCCTTGTCCAAATCAACAGTAAGTATACTATAGAGTGTCAAGAGGGGACGGACAATGCAAGTTTGTCCACACCCTTGTGTAAATCAACAGTAAGTATACTATAGAGTGTCATGAGGGGACGGACAATGCAAGTTTGTCCACACCCTTGTCTTAATCAACAAACTGACATGAAACCCAGTTGAACAGGATGAAATAATGAATGATCAAGGTTTTTTAAATTTTAGTAATAACAAATGCTTTCAGATTGCTACATGTTTAACTTGATCTAGAATTGTCATTGTATTTATAATTCTTTACTTTGAATATGTTCAATATGTCAAATTATCAGTAGTGGCATGTGATGGCATGTGATGGCAAGAAGATCAAGAGGAATGTTCAAATAATGAGACTCATTTCTGTCTTCTTGTAGATTTATAGCAATTCATTGACTGTGACATCGGATGGGAGTACAACATTGGATAGTCTCATAGATTGGAATGTTGACAGCAACACTCCTAATGGCCAACCTGGACATTGGGATAATGTAATTCTTGTGTCAGGGTAAGACAAAAACTTTTAACAATCCATTTGTTGCAGACGGCATTTCAACAAATAGTAATGTGTTTGACAATTAGCCTACCATCCAAACAAATTTCATGGCAGCTATGTTACATTTTTAAATGTTTAGAAATTCCCTCTAAGTACAGTATATAGTGTAGTGTTAGGCCTGTTGTATTTTGCAAGGGGACAATGTCAGATCCTGGTATTATTTCATACTTCCTCACCTTGACTGACAGATGTCTTAGTGAAATTGGTTTTGGAGAGTATGCTTTGTTTAACTGCTGGTGAGGAGCTCAATCAATCTCAAGTTTATATACATTAGTGTGTTAACATTTAGGATTAAGTCCAAACACAGCAAACCTAATTATAGGACTATTCCAGACATTTTACTGATTGTTCAGGCCACATGATCTGTAAAAGTAGTTTGTTGGTTGAGTTACCATAGACCAAAAGGCATTGCTGAATGTTTATTGTACACTTGATATGTCAGAAACAGCATTTGGTAAATATTATCCAGCATAAATTAGTTCATCATTCCAATCACTTTTGTTGCATCAATCACCCTTTAATGAGTAAGTCTATCATGTTATGATGTCAGTCAAAAATGAAATCTTCAACTGAATGACTAGAATTAACAGTTGAGTATAATTCACTTTTTGTTTTGTGATTCCAGTAAAGACCTTACCAGTGCATCTTCTGGTAGTGGTCTTCTAGGAATAGCGAGTATCCTTGGTACATGTGTTACGGGTCAAGGGTCAAGTGTTAATGAAGATAATGGTATATCAAGTGGTCTTACCATTGCTCATGAAGTCGGCCACACGTAAGTTCTGTCTGCATTTTACACTCTATAACATTTTGTTACATGCAACCAATATGCGTAGGTGTGTAGTAAATTAAGGCACAAGGTATACCTGAAAGACATTGGTTGGTGTGTAGTAAATTAAGGCACAAGGTATACCTGAAAGACATTGGTTGGTGTGTAGTAAATTAAGGCACAAGGTATACCTGTAAGACATTGGTTGGTCTGTAGTAAATTAAGGCACAAGGTATACCTGAAAGACATTGGTAGGTGTGTAGTAAATTAAGGCACAAGGTATACCTGAAAGACATTGGTTGGTGTGTAGTAACATAAGGCACAAGGTATACCTAAAAGACATTGGTTGGTGTGTAGTAAATTAAGGCACAAGGTATACCTGAAAGACATTGGTAGGTGTGTAGGAAAGTAAGGCACAAGGTACCTAAAAGACATTGGTTGGTGTGTAGTAAATTAAGGCACAAGGTACCTAAAAGACATTGGTAGGTGTGTAGTAAAGTAAGGCACAAGGTACCTAAAAGACATTGGTTGGTCTGTAGTAAATTAAGGCACAAGGTATACCTGAAAGACATTGGTAGGTGTGTAGTAAATTAAGGCACAAGGTATACCTGAAAGACATTGGTTGGTGTGTAGTAACATAAGGCACAAGGTATACCTAAAAGACATTGGTTGGTGTGTAGTAAATTAAGGCACAAGGTACCTAAAAGACATTGGTTGGTGTGTAGTAAATTAAGGTACAAGGTATACCTAAAAGATATTGGTAGGTGTGTAGTAAATTAAGGCACAAGGTACCTAAAAGACATTGGTAGGTGTGTAGTAAATTAAGGCACAAGGTACCTGAAAGACATTGGTAGGTGTGTAGTAAATTAAGGCACAAGGTACCTGAAAGACATTGGTAGGTGTGTAGTAAATTAAGGTACAAGGTATACCTAAAAGACATTGGTTGGTGTGTAGTAAATTAAGGCACAAGGTACCTGAATGATGTTGGTCACTATCACTGGGTACTAGTCCCACTATTTAGCAACTGATGATATTAGCACCACTATCACTGGGTACTAGTCCCACAATTTAGCAACTGATGATATTAGCACCACTATCACTGGGTACTAGTCCAACTATTTAGCAACTGATGATATTAGCACCACTATCACTGGGTACTAGTCCCACTATTCAGCAACTGCTGATATTAGCACCACTATCACTGGGTACTAGTCCCACTATTTAGCAACTGATGATATTAGCACCACTATCACTGGGTACTAGTCCCACTATTTAGCAACTGATGATATTAGCACCACTATCATTGGGTACTAGTCCCACTATTTAGCAACTGATGATATTAGCACCACTATCACTGGGTACTAGTCCCACTATTTAGCAACTGCTGATATTAGCACCACTATCACTGGGTACTAGTCCCACTATTCAGCAACTGATGATATTAGCACCACTATCACTGGGTACTAGTCCCACTATTTAGCAACTGCTGATATTAGCACCATTATCACTGGGTACTAGTCCCACTATTTAGCAACTGCTGATATGAGCACCACTATCACTGGGTACTAGTCCCACTACTTAGCAACTGATGATATTAGCACCACTATCACTGGGTACTAGTCCCACTATTTAGCAACTGATGATATTAGCATCAATATCACTGGGTACTAGTCCCACTATTTAGCAACTGATGATATTAGCACCACTATCACTGGGTACTAGTCGCAGTATTTAGCAACTGATGATATTAGCATCACTATCACTAAGTACTAGTCCCAGTATTTAGCAACTGATGATATTAGCATTACTATCACTGGGTACTTGTCCCAGTATTTAGCAACTGATGATATTAGCATACTATCACTGGGTACTAGTCGCAGTATTTAGCAACTGATGATATTAGCATCACTATCACTGGGTACTAGTCCCAGTATTTAGCAACTGATGATATTAGCATGACTATTACTGGGTACTTAGTCCCAGTATACAGCAACTGATGATATTATAAAATATAATTTGTAACCTGAGGATGGACTGTAATATGAGGCTGGAGGTAGTGTAAAACGGTAAATAGGTGGTGCTATTCAATAATAAAGAGTATGAACAATGCATGTAACGTACTAAATGTAAGTAGGCTGCTAGCTCCGTAGCATTTTCTATTCATAATTCCAATACTATGGAAAAACTGATTAAATATTACTACAGATGTTCAACACTGCAGGTGTGTGTGCAAATCAAACTGTAATTTATGTATCAGCAAAGTATGTTTAGATTAATATGGAAAACAAAAATTAATGAAGAGGGGATAATGTCTGATATAAGATTGCAACATGATATTCAAAATGGCAAAATTGCTACACAAATGGAAAGATATATAGCATCTTTTGAATAAATTCATCAAACTTCTAATTCTTGTGTGTCAATTTGCCATATAAGCAATGTTTTGACTATAATGTAATGTATAAGATTGTGTTTTTAACAGGATCACTCCCTCCGGCTTTATCATGTCTGCCTTTCTCAGTGCAAGTGCAAATGCTTATCGTTGGAGTACGTGCAGCAGATCAGAGTTGAAACGATTCTTTAGGTAAGATGAATATTGTGGCTCAAACCTGGATGCAGTGAAATCATTCAAACACCAGAAATAATACGTCATAGCAAACACCTGATGGCAGACCTTCATGTGGATTGTAACATCCTGATATGAAAAACAACATGTTACACTAAAAGAGATGTTTTTCCACAAATTGTTTGTTTATTTTGTTTTATAACATTTTAACATTTACTGTATCAGAGAGTTTCTTGACTGTATTTATCCATGTATAAAACTTGTATTCATCCTTGAGTTGATTCTTTTACAACTTACAAGGTTATAATTCCACATCATGAAAAACTTTCTCAGGAGTTCAGCCTCTTCTTGCCTGGACAACATACCTGATGGTGCTACCGCCTTACCCACTCTTGTCCTGCCAGGTGCAATGTATGACCTGGATGATCAATGTCAACAGGCTGTAGGGGCACAAAGTTGCTTAGATAATAACCAGGTAAGCAAAATGCAAATATGTCTGTCAAAGTAGATGTAGTACAATCGAAAAAAGAGTAAACTTGTCAACTTGTGCCAGAAGATTCTTTGTGAGATGAATGACAACTGAAACAACTTCAAAAGTAAATCAGCTTAAATAGAATAAGCACAATTAACGTATGGATAATCTGTATTTGAGATGCCTATATTTTGATATACTGGAATAATCTGGCATTGAGTTTAGAAGACCGTTAAACATTTCACATACCTCTTATATGCCAGTTTATATATTTATGAGCTCTTCTTCAATGATAGGTTGATTGTCAGATGCTGCTGTGTTCAGTTGGAGGAAGCTGTCAAGGTTCATTTCGTCCAACGGCCGAGGGAACACCATGTGGAGTTGATATGGTATGTGCAAGTATCACACAAACAGCCCATAAATATGCTTTGTGACAAAGTGAATAAATGCAATATGACAATGGAGGCAAAAGGGTTATTAGTGTTACATAATAGCAAGTTACAATAGTAAAGTAATCTTAAAATGGAATCAGTCATGAAACTATGGCTATGGTTGACATGTCCGTAAATGATAATGATATGGTTAGTTCTTCAAACTTAGTGACATCATGAAATTCCTGTAAAATTCATATCATAGAAGCATTGCAATACAGGTGAGAAGTACCCTTAAATGTAATGGAGTGACTCTTTCACAGGCTACAGCTAATAAATGTTGCAAACTTTGTATTTTTAAATTTATTCACAATGACTCTATGTTTGAGGTTTGATATGTTGATGTAAGTTTGAATTTAATTGTACTTAATGTTCCCTGCATAACTGCATTGTGCTTTATTCAATGGTTTATGCTTTACCTTTGATTGAAAATCTACATGTTGATTTTTCCACTTTCTTTGTGGAGCCTATAAGGTCAGTTAGCAAATATAACACACATATTGACCAGTGCAAAGCTGGTTTTTGTGGGAAGATTGGTTAACTTCTGTTGCCTAATTTAATGATGATAATTGCAACTTTCTTGTATTTATTTCCATTAGTTATGTTACATAATTTAATGATGATAATTGCAACTTTCTTGTATTTATTTCCTTTAGTTATATGACATAATTTAATGATGATAATTGTAATTTTCTTGTATTTATTTCCTTTAGTTATGTTACATAATTTAATGATGATAATTGCATTTTTCTTGTATTTCTTTCCTTTAGATATGTCTTGATGGTATATGCATCTCCTCTGCTGATATTCCAGAACCCGTCGATGGTGTGTGGTCTGAGTGGGTGGATGGAACCTGCTCCAGAACATGTGACTGTGGGGTTCAGATTCGACAGAGATTATGTAATAATCCAAAGCCTCAGTGGGGTGGTGCTCACTGCGAGGGGGAAGGACAGGAAATTACTTTGTGTAACAGAGACGTGGTAAGCTCCTTTTGATTCTTGGGTAGAGTGGGGTGGTGCTCACTGCGAGGGGGAAGGACAGGAAATTACTTTGTGTAACAGAGACGTGGTAAGCTCCTTTTGATTCTTGGGTACAGTGGGGTGGTGCTCACTGCGCGGGGGAAGGACAGGAAATTACTTTGTGTAACAGAGACGTGGTAATCACCTTTTGATTCTTGGGTAGAGTGGGGTGGTGCTCACTGCGAGGGGGAAGGACAGGAAATTACTTTGTGTAACAGAGACGTGGTAATCACCTTTTGATTCTTGCGTAGAGTGGGGTGGTGCTCACTGCGAGGGGGAAGGACAGGAAATTACTTTGTGTAACAGAGACGTGGTAAGCTCCTTTTGATTCTTGGGTAGAGTGGGGTGGTGCTCACTGCGCGGGGGAAGGACAGGAAATTACTTTGTGTAACAGAGACGTGGTAATCTCCTTTTGATTCTTGGGTACAGTGGGGTGGTGCTCACTGCGAGGGGGAAGGAAAGGAAATTACTTTGTCTAACAGAGATGTGGTAAGCTCCTTTTGATTCTTGGGTACAGTGGGGTGGTGCTCACTGCGCAGGGGAAGGACAGGAAATTACTTTGAAACAGCAAAGGAAGCTTTGGCTAGGACAGGATTCAAGCTAGTGAGCTAATTAGGTGCTCTATAGGATGACCTATCCATTCCTTAGTCGGTAATGACCTCTTAGTTTCTCCTCGCTGGGATAGATTACCAAAATGGGTGAATTTAATGAACATTTTGATGGATTTGATGCATAGTTACCTAGAACAATTACCAGGTTTTGATGACTTGATGTGATCCTTCAATGGCTTAGGAAGATTTGTATTTGCGGTGCTGTGGCCGAGTGGATAAAAGGCAGTGGCATTTGAAGCAATGAGGCTTAGCAATTGGATTACATATCTACATACCTGATTGATTGATTGAATCTTTAGTCACAGTGAGGGAGATTACATATCTACATACCTGATTGATTGATTGAATCTTTAGTCACTGTGAGGGAGATTACATATCTACATACCTGATTGATTGATTGAATCTTTAGTCACAGTGAGGGAGATTACATATCTACATACCTGATTGATTGGTTGAACCTTTAGTCACAGTGAAGGAGATTACATATCTACATACCTGATTGATTGATTGAATCTTTAGTCACAGTGAAGGAGATTACATATCTACATACCTGATTGATTGAATCTTTAGTCACTGTGATTGAGGTTACATATGTACATACCTGATTGATTGATTGAATCTTTAGTCACTGTGATTGAGGTTACATATGTACATACCTGATTGATTGATTGATTGATTGAATCTTTAGTCACTGTGATTGAGGTTACATATGTAATAGTGGGAGTTTAGACAACTGACCACATTTCTTCTGCATGGTTCTCCTTTTGTCTGTTTATCAGTCTTGTGGGAATGTCCCAGATGACCACCGCAATGAGCAGTGTGCTGAGTCAGATGACGTGCCATTTGATGGCGTCACTTACAGTTGGTCTGCTCTATTTGGGTCCAACATTCAAGGTAAGGTAGATAAGCTGCTTCAAACAATTAAAGGAATATCATCAGCTTAAAGAGAAAAGTATCATCTTCATATTTGTAGACTGGGTACTATTATTACAATATTAGTAAAACCAAATTTTCCAATTTCAAGCAAGAAAACACCATCCAATTTGATTTGACTGGCAGCATGCATCTGCTTTGGATTTAACCTCAAATCAACTAGTCACAGATAAGAAGTTTTCTCTTTAACAGTGGCTAAAATATTGCCAAAAATCTGGCTGAAGCTCATTCTTGAGCAAAATGTTTTGACAACTAATATCCTCTTCCCAAATAAATTTTCTACATAAATTGTCCATCAGAAGCTCAGAAATTTGACTCCTTGTTTGATTTATTGATGGCAGTCCTCCAAGAAGTTATAATCCACTTTACTTTCTGACCTCCTTGTGGCCCAAACTGATAAAGATGGCTACAAGAACTGCATAAGAGTAATATCTACGTGCATGAAGTCTTCAATCAATTGCATTCTTTAATATCTATCGACCTGAAAAGAAGGTAGGATTCTTATACTCAATAAGATGCAATCTATATGCCAAGTTTGAATGCCATCCAAGTATTAATATAGGAGCTATTGTACATCTTATGGTTTCCAACTTTGACCGCTGTTGACCTCGATTAATCTTTTGACCTCCAAAAGTGCTTGTAATCACTAAGGTGGATCCACATACCCAATATGAAGTCGATCCAAGCTTCGCTATTAACAATAGTTTTATTGCCTTTACCTATGCTGACCTTCTACCTGCACCATTTTCAATACATTTTTTGTACTCACCAAGGAAAGTTTACGTATCAAGTATGAAGTTCAACCAAGTTGTCCTTCATGAACTTAGACCTGACATGACCTTCAGTCTCCACAATTTCAATAGAGTTCTTTTACTCAGTATGACAAATACACACACACCAACTAACAAATTCAGTCATACAAATACACACATGCACACACACCCTCACTTTCCATCACAACCACATGTCAATGTCTCCCACAAGGAATCAATATTTTATGGGACATCTTTGGAACTCTTTTCACAACAAGGTAGCTCAAGTTTGGTCTCTTTTAAATCTCCAGAACAATTTTACTGTCAAAACCCTTGTCAGACAAACGAACTCTCTGGTGGTTATTTGAGACCACCTTTCCAAAATGTGGATGGCACAGATTGCTGGGACCATGACCTTAGTGAATGGTCAAAGCTCTTCAAGTGTGTAGAAGCAGCTTGTGTGGTAAGTGGTTCTAAGTGATGGATCAGTTGCAGTCAGTATACTGAACAGTCTGTGAAAGTGGATCGGACCAACAACAGGTTAAACAGCTTTTCTCTTGCTTTTTGTTGTTGTTGAGAATTCATTGAAAATCAAAGTAAAGTGTCCAAATTATTTTACTTGTAATTAATACTCAAAGCGTAGAAGTTTAGCTCATTCTGATAGCATTCTGTTTCCAAGTAGACTTTATTTAAGAGCATAATTAATAACTGAAAGAAAAATAACATACTAACAGTTTAGTATAGTTATAATGCTATTTGGAACCCATTTTTCTCAATGGAAATTGCAGGAATTTGAATGTGATGGCGTGCCCGGAAGTGGAACATGTTACGATGTTTGCCGAATCTGCAATGGAGATGGCTCAACATGTACACAAGTTAGTGGAACAGTTAATTCTGGGACTCTGTCAGGTACATGTATAGCAAATATTTCAATGCATTAATTGGAACAATTACTGCCTACATTATTAATGGCCACTGCAAAATTAAATCCCCCCAGAAAGTTTGGCTAAGTGTGCCAAAGTGGAATTGTAAACCATCTTACTGCAGCTTAAATTGTTAGGGTAGTACTGGTTATTCTGATATTAAAGAAGGTGTGGAATCCAGATCAGAGTGGTGTTGTGGTATTATTACTGTTTAGTTATTACTGGTACAGTTAGTTATTACTGGTACAGATTAGTTATTACTGGTACAGATTAGTTATTACTGGTACAGATTAGTTATTCTGATATTAGAGAAGGTGACAGTGGAATCAGGATCAGAATAGTGTTAGGGTATTACTTGTACAGTTTGTTATTACTGGTACAGATTAGTTATTACTGGTACAGATTAGTTATTACTGGTACGGATTAGTTATTACTGGTACAGATTAGTTATTCTGATATTAGAGAATGTGTGGAATCAGGATCAGAATAGTGTTAGGGTATTACTGGTACAGATTAGTTATTACTGGTGCAGATTAGTTATTACTGGTACAGATTAGTTATTACTGGTACAGTTAGTTATTACTGGAACAGATTAGTTATTACTGGTACAGATTAGTTATAACTGGTACAGATTAGTTATTCTGATATTAGAGAATGTGTGGAATCAGGATCAGAATAGTGTTAGGGTATTACTTGTACAGTTAGTTATTACTGGTACAGATTAGTTATTACTGGTACAGATTAGTTATATAATGATTATCGAGCAAGTGTGCCATTTGTGTAGCTTTCCATAGGTATCAGATCATTTCCAGTTTTTAATAGGAAAATTCAATGTTGTGTTTGTCTGCATTGAACAAACAGATATTTGTGCAATTTCATTTTTCTGTTGTGTTTTGTCTTCTGTTAAGATTAGTTGTTATTCCAAAGTGTCCTAATTGATGGCACTGTTCTTAAAGTGTAATAAACTAGCACAAGACAGATTGAGGCGGATCTGCCTTATAGAATTCTCTATGACTCCACTGGTGACTAAAGATGTGTCTTTGGTCTTTCAGTTTTCAACAATGTCCACACCATTCCGATGGGGGCTGTATCTTTGGTTGTAAGGAATGCAGACCTACAAAGTGGAAACCACATTGGTAAGCAAGGAACATTCATAACAGTCTGGACTATTTATTACCTTTCAAATGGTTGATCTGTTCTCTCAAATGCTATGTTATGATATGGTTTGTAGATTAATTACCAGCATTATGCATTATGTGTTCATGATAAGGGCTTGGAACATTTGTTGCAATTGATGAATTCCAAGAGTTTGGAATCATTGTTGCTGGAGGATATATACCATGAAAGAGCGAAGAAAGAATTAGCTTGTCTGAATATTTAATAAAGACACTTTTCTCATGTAGGTCTTGCTTTCTTCTGGTGAAGTTTTCAATCTATATTTCTTGCATGGAAGTAATAAAGAATGAAGTACTGCACAATAAAGTTTTGTATTGGTTCTGTTACTCTTGATGAAACCTTACAGAGCAACACACCTTGTCTTGTGCTTATTCTCGGTTGTATAGGTCAAAGAAGCATGTCAATTTCACTATTTTTAAAAACTGCAACATAGCAGTTCTTGTTGTGTATTCCTTTGAAAATAGATTGAGTTGAAAATTTCATGCTTACAATATCGATCCACTTTGGTTTGAGGAGTCAATATTCTCAGCATCTCTTCAGCAGTGGTTGGTATGTCTCATGATAGATATCTAGCATACGGCAGTATTAGTATTGTTCAGCAGAGGCTGAGGACTATCGGGCAATTAATACTTTCCATACTGGCTTTGGTTGGTATGTCTCATGATAGATATCTATCATAAGGCAGTATTAGTATTGTTCAGCAGAGGCTGAGGACTATCGGGCAATTAATACTTTCCATACTGGCTTTGGTTGGTATGTCTCATGATAGATATCTAGCATACGGCAGTATTAGTATTGTTCAGCAGAGGCTGCGGACTATCGGGCAATTAATACTTTCCATACTGGCTTTGGTTGGTATGTCTCATGTTAGATATCTAGCATAAGGTAGTATACGCAATGTTCAGCAGAGGATGAGGACTTTAGGGCAATTAATACTTTCCATACTGGCTTTGGTTGGTATGTCTCATGATAGATATCTAGCATAAGACAGTATTAGTATTGTTCAGCAGAGGCTGAGGACTATAGGGCAATTAATACTTTCCATGCTGGCTTTGGTTGGTATGTCTCATGATAGATCGGCAGTATTAGTATTGTTCAGCAGAGGCTGAGGACTATCAGGCAATTAATACTTTCCATACTGGCTTTGGTTGGTATGTCTCATGATAGATATCTAGCATACGGCAGTATTAGTATTTTTCAGCAGAGGCTGAGGACTATAGGGCAATTAATACTTTCCATACTGGCTTTGGTTGGTATGTCTCATGATAGATATCTAGCATACAGCAGTATTAGTATTGTTCAGCAGAGGCTGAGGACTATCGGGCAATTAATTACTGGCTTTGGTTGGTATGTCTCATGATAGATATCTAGCATACGGCAGTATTAGTATTGTTCAGCAGAGGCTGAGGACTATAGGGCAATTAATAATTTCCATACTGGCTTTGGTTGGTATTTCTCATGATAGATATCTAGCATAAGACAGTATTAGTATTGTTCAGCAGAGGATGAGGACTATCAGGCAATATATACTTTCCATACTGGCTTTAACCTACACATAATATGTTGTGTTTGTCTCACAGTAGATTCATCGTTTTTCACATCCCCATGTAGGAAAGGAGGTCTGTGATCAAGATATAATAGGCTCTGGAAGCAGTGAAATAGAATTACAGACTTGTTGAGATTAAAAAAACATGAAAATAAACACAGTTGGGTTTGTCTGAAAGGATAAGGTGAGCACTGTTACTATATCCCCTTTGACTTGGGTAATACATTGGTCATATTCTTGATATTTTTTTATTTGCAGCCATATCTTCTGTGGATAGGGACTTTTTTCGTGGAGTTGGCTCATCTCCATCTACATTTATTCGAAGTTGGTTTCAAACAATGACTGTTTTTCATGAGTCAGACAATATCCAAGAAACCTTCTTCAGTCAAGGTCCTAGTGTACTAGATCTTACCATTGAGCTTTATCTGACATCAGCTATATCTGGAAGCATTACTTATGAGTACTATATTCCCAATGTTGCTACATCATACTTGTAAGTACATCTGAGCAGAATCTTGTATTATCACTAATGAGTACTATTCCCAATGTTGCTACATCATACATGTAAGTACATCTGAGTAGAATCTTGTATTATCACTAATGAGTATTATTTCCAATGT
>KN883663.1:0-19895 GCA_000934455.1 Apostichopus parvimensis | reverse complement strand
TTTTGTTATGGAACAACTCCCTGGATCGAGTTGTTATGGAACAACTCCCTGGATCAACTCAGTCCTGAGTAACCCGTATACAAATTGTCAAGTTTGTTAGAACCTCCATTGCACACATGGGTACGGCTTGGGTGAGGAGGCGATGTGATGTCATCACTGTGTTAAATCTCGTCTGAGAATTAAATTATGGAAGTATATTATTTTACTTCTATTGCACATTCACAATTGAAACATACTAGAAAAGAAGAGATATGGGTCATTTGAGGCCATCTGATTACAAAAAGTAGACAACCTTGAATGAATACTTGATATAACATGACTGCCACATGAATACAAACAACACCGGAGGGTGGGTAAGCCTAAACCGCATTGGTGATTTGAGATTACAAAGAAAACATCACCGCAACGATGAGATATGAAGGTTGTGAGCCTTCTTATGTTATCCCAGATGACGGGGAGTATTTATCAATGTGATACTTCATTTTTTCTGAGATAGAGCATTGATGCGCCTCTTCCTCGGCTCTGTCGGACCATGGAGCTATAAACTGTTTATAGCTCCATGGTCGGACCAGCTCCCTGGTCGGGCGATCGATGTTCAGCTATGGGAAGGTATACGTCAGTAGAATGCCATATTGTTATGAGTAAGGGTACGAGTGGGCCTATATGCAATTAGGCTCTCAGTGCTAGATTCAAATATCTCGAGTAGAGGAGTACAAAATCCATATAGACCAGTACAAGTATACAGGCAACTACACGAGTTAACGGACTCGCTAGAAGTTTGTCCCCCTACCCCCTGACTCCCTACTCTCTCATCTCCCTACCAACAGGTTATATCTCTACATGGATCTTCGATAATGTATAATGTACGGCTATGATACTCGGCATTAAGACGGTCCTCGCGACGTGACTTTTCCCTGAGGCGGACTAGTTTTACTGTCACAGTAGGCTACTGTGACTCAACCAGGGAGCGGCTACTCAAATTATAGTAGCAGCTCCCTGATTCAAAGATGTCTGCGTATATATGGCATATATTTGTATGTGACAGGATAGGGTCTGCATTGTAATAAACTGACGACTTGCGGTTCGTATTATTCGATCACCAAGTGTTTTATATTGTTTATTTTCATATCTGAGGTCTAGAACTCACATGTCACCATTTAACGGATGGATGTGGGTTTTAAGGCTGTCAAAGGTGCTCCATAAATAACGACCCAGCACACAGAAAGCTATAGGAGAAAAGGATTTTAATCGGGAACGCAGCACAGTTCGTTAATCATAGTTATTTGCAAATCCTAGCAATTTTCAATAGAGTATGAGAAAGACCAAACATGGAAGTAGGCTCAGCTAGCGTTATCAAATTCCAGTTGAAGAATGGCATGATTTATTGAGTAAGAAATAGTGGTCTGACATGCGAGGTCAATTGTCATTTTCAGTTTCTATCGTACCCGGCTTAACCAGAGAGTTGTCCATAACAACTTACTGGTATAATGAGACAGCAACACCTGTTAACAAAGATTGACGCATGATTGCTGATAAGCGTACTATGATAGTAGTGTTAGGTTACGTATCGAATCTCGGAAAGGAATATATGTGGAACACGGGGCCGGATATGTAGTCTTGGTAAGACCCTAGTATGAACAGGGAGTTGTTATGGAACGAACAGCCTATCTTTTTCACAAAGCTATTTTCCCGTATCTATTTGCTCATGGATTTGCTGTACTGCTAATAGAACGCCCGCGACAACGCTTTCGATTGATACTATTACTAGGAAGGACAGATCCTCGGGCATGTAAAATACAGTGGGCAAGCACATTCGTGGTAGGCAGAAACGGACTCTGAGGCATGTACAGTTTGCACGCGAGAAAAAGAGTATTACAAACGACTTGGCCAAGACTAGGCCGGATGCAGCGCGAGGCACACCCAGATAATAACGGAGCCAAAAATTAGTAGATTTAGGATAGAAGCAGGATTTAAATCACTTATAGATACATACAGCTTTGCAACTTTTCAACAAAATGTAACAATTAGGCAAGTCTCTCTAACTCCAAGACAAACTATCTCTAACTAACTCCCGTAACTGATCTTATTGGAACTGACCTACGCTTAATATTATGGCATTAAATGATGTGACTCATTGTCGTATCTGGAAGATTTCCAAGTAGGAAGTATTGGAATGTCACATGTTTAACTAAATTCCTTATATGGTCATTTGTTGGCTTTCGAGAGAATCATGCCAACACTTGTAGTGTACTTATAGAAACCTTCGTGGAAACGACAACCGGAAATGAATGTTGTACATCTGTTTAAGCCGTTACTGCAGTAGCTTATACTGGAGTCCGTGGTATTAAGTCCATATCGGGACATTTTCCGTTACTAGGGTTATTATTAATTAATCCAACCGATTTGCACCGGGAAAAAAGTCGTACGTGTTCTTGTTACTTTGACTGTGATACCAAGGTGAACTCAATACAAGCTAGCATAGTTACACGCACGGCATTTACAAGTAAATGGATCGAGATTGGTTGAAAACCAAGATCGAAAACGGGCAATTTTAAAGCAGCTTCTTGTAGACACAATATGGTACCTCAGTGTGGTCTCAAATAACACGAATAAAAAGATGTTTGTCCACAGAAATAACATCGCCCTGAGTCACATATTTCGAAATAATACATATTACAAACAACTGACATGCTTAATAAAACAACAGTAAACAAAAGATCACCACGTACTGTACGTATATACCCTGACAATACAAACAAGAACTTGAGCTCAAATCAGCAGTAACCTTAACATATTTTAGATGTGTATGGCCTATAACGCCATTGCCAGATAGAAAAAGGGGAAAATATGCTCAGTGAAAGACGATAAAAAGATTTTGCATTTCCATGTCTACCGTTGTTCGATCATGGTTATTCCATTTTACTGGACGTAGAAGCTATTCAATCCAGGGAACGTGTTGGATTATAAAGCAGTGAACACTTGCTACTTCTACCATATTTATAGCACAGTTCGTAATTTGATAACCGGTTAATTACACGTCATCGTTAACTTCATCGGTCACAGATGGAAAGATGTATGCAACCATTCCATGCTAACTGGGATATGGCATTTAATAATTCTTTAGAATGAACGTGTCAATAACCAGAAAGACCTTTCTAGATAATCTAGGTAACAGGAAACAGAGGTGGTAATAAAAGGCTGTAATTCTTCTGTGCAGGACGTTATTAGTGGGGTAACACAAGGGTCTATATGGGTCCGTTGTTGTTTGTTGCCTATATAAATGACTATGATGGAGATACTTCGTGTACAGCCAAGCAGTTTGATGATGACACCAAAGTGTATTCTGGGGTCTCTTCCAAAAATGGTTCTGACAAAATTGCAAATGGATTTGGATAGGCTTTGTTTTCCTGCAGGTCTCAGAGATGGCAAATGCATTTTTAATATTGATAAATGCAAGGTGAATGCATATTGGTAGGAGTAATTAACCAAAAGTGTAACTACACTCTTAATGGTGAGGAGTTGCAGGAGTTCTTTGTTGAAAGAGACCTAGGTTTCTAAATTGACTCATCTCTGCAACCTTCTAAACATTGTCTCGAAGCTGCTAAAAGAGGTAATAGGGTTTTAGGTATGATCAAGAGGCACTTCATTGTTCTCAAAGAGGACAGTTGTTAGGCTTTACAAGCAGTTGATTATAGACCTCATCTGGAGAATGCTGTGCAGGCCTGGAACCCATATTTTGCTAAGGATAAGGAAGTACCCGAGAAGGTCCAGAAGAGGGCTGCTATAGAATGAGGTTGTTCCTTATTATAGGCGGTTATAGCTCAGTGCTGAATCTCACCACGTACACTGGAGGTTACGAAGTTACGTGGTGACTTGATTCAGGTTTTCAAGATGGTTTGTGTATGGTTTTGACAATCATCCTTCATTGACTTTTTCATGTTTGCAGTTTGCTAATAGTAGTTGTACCAGAGGTCATTGTCACTCCAGAACTTACAAGTAGGTGAATGAGTGGAACGGTTTGCCTTAGCCTAGTTGTACTTGCAAGTAGTTTGAATCGGTTTCAGAATGCTTTGGACAAGCACTTTTAACATTGTATTCGGGTCTGATTTTGTGTGTCTTCTCTCCTATAGGGTCCTGGATGGGGACTTGGGTGTCCCTCCTGGTTAGGGTTACCATCCGTCCCGATTAATCGGGATTGTCCCGTTCTTGAAAGGAAAAGTGAGCGTCCCGGCCGGTAAGACAAATTGTCCCGATTTTCCCGGAAACGAATATACGCAGTACAAGTTTTTCGGATCAGACTCGCAATCACCAAGTTATGTGTACATAAACAGCTCGTTAGCTGCTGTAGCAGACGACGACTTGGCCAGTCTACGGGCCAGTGAATTTTATTTTTAGCCAAAAGGGAGAACCCCTCCCCCAGAGTCCCTCCCCTTCCCAAGACAACTCTCTCGCTACGCGCCTGTTTACACCATATCCAAGATTGTTGTTTTGTTTATTTTAAATCTGTTTTTTTTTTAATCCACATTATTCATGACTGAACTGAGTTTGAGTTGTGCTGTTGATTTTTGGATATTTTTCATGATGATGTATTTATGCAACCATGGTATTAATTTTATCACCAGTCCGCATGGAGTAAATGTGGTGCAAACCAGAAATAGCATGAATTACATTTTTGAAATAGGCCACATATTAGGCAAACAAAACTAGTGAAATCAGCCTTAAATATTGCACCATTTGGCTTCTAGGTAGGTCCCAAAATCAAAATTTTTGCAAAGGGGAGGGGGACACCCCCTCCCATTAGACCGCTCCCTCGGATCAGTCCCACTTTCAGCTCAAAGAAAAATGGTAACCCTACTCCTGGTCCCCTCCCCCTTACTCAACTAAAACTAAACTAAACACGTAACTTCCTGACATGTCTATTGTAAAGCCACGTGAGCGCTTCAGTTGAAACTTTACTTATATGCAACCACACCGACGACTTCTTTGTTTACTCTACAAGGGGTGTTTTCCTTCCCGTATTATCATCAGGTTGATAAACGAAGAGTAGCTGTAACTATTTCAAATTACCTTTCTTTGATTCAAGTGCATCTTTGATGCTTTAAGTTTCAGTTTAAACTTAATGTGATGTTTTGTCACCGTCTATCTCCTTACTTATTTTATGCGAACAGGCACAGGTATTGCGTCCAATCGTTGAGACTAGTTGCGCGAAAATGGTTTCAACGTCAGAGTAGGCTAGTCTACCTTTCTTTTTAATGTAAAAAATGTAAGTGAAACAAGTTATGCTATGTGTTAGCTCAGCAGTGTCCTGTCGGTCGGAAAATGTCAATGTACATTGAAGTTAATGTCTGATGATGGGGATAGGTTATTCTGGATTTTTGTGTTTCAGTTTTGTCATACGCATAGGTAGTCCTACTGTTGAACCATTGTGTTCAGGGCTATGACTCTGAGAAAGTAGCTGCAATATTTAGCAAATTCACTTTTGGTCTTATGCCTGTGTGTGAAGGCTGGTTTTAGATAATTTGAAATTGTTAACTAATGCTTAATAGTTTTAAGTATTTTAATGTAAAAACAATAATCAAAACATGTACTGTAGGCTAGGCCCCAGATACAGAAGCTAGCCTGTAGCATACTGTTAGCCTTGTCCTTTAATTTTAATATTGGCCCCTTACTGCAGTTATAGTAATAATATATGTAGCATGGTTTGAAGCCGTGAATGTCCCTTTAGCAGCATCATTTGCTAGTAAATGTCATCCTTTCCAGGGTTCACCCTTCAGCAAGGCCCAATGTACCCATGCTCAACCAGTTGAGTATCTGTGTGTTGTCCACTAACCAACTTTGAAACTATTCTTCCATTCCTCTTTTTAATCTCTAGACACACTCATATCGTGGCTTATACTGCAATAGAAATGGCTGCAAATGATGGTGGCAATGGTAGCACAGCAAAAGAAGATATGGACAAGTTTCAGGAAAGGGTAAAGCCTAGATATGTTATATATGAATAAGTAGGGTTAGCCCTACAAACCTACTAACTTTAGGCAGTCAAACATTAATTGGAGTTTGAGACTCCTTTTCCTTTGCAATTTGTAACAATCTCTATGCCATGTTTCATAGAGACTGAGAAGGATGTACAGAAATAATACTTTTTCAAGTTTGTTTGTAATTGTAAATTGTTTAATGTACACAATATATGTCTGACAGACGTCAAACATCAGTGGTCTGGTGATCAACAGTGGAAATAATCAGGGACCAGTCGACCCCTTTAACTTGCAAAACAATGCAGGTCCCTAACACTATTTAGAACATCGTATTCATATAACTATGGCTTGTTCTACTCTAATTCCATCTTTAGTTCAAGAAAATGTAAAAGTATCAGATGAGTTTTCCCAGCACATTTTAAGTGATAAATAAAGAACAGGGCATTCCATTTTCATTCTCCTTAGTCTGATGTCAAAGAAAGTGTTTAATAACCTCAAAGCTGCAATATATGAACATATGTTTTGTTTGTTGGTCTTCGATGAAAGGCTTAAAGCATCAATCTGGACAGACATGCTACGGTGTGTTGTTCTTAGCACTGGCAGCACTGTCATGTTGATTGTGAAATCCTGTTACCGTAGAAATGAAAGACTAGAACTTTGCTTTATATAGCAGGGAGAAAGAATTCATTAGACATTTAAAAGCTGTGCATTCATGTCAATTTGGTGCATGAAAAATCTTTAAAATCTCATAATTGTGATGTTCTTGTATACATAGTTCATAATTTATGCAGCAGTTTTCCATCCTTTACATATTTTTCATCTCATTAGATATTACTGGAGCCATATCAGTACATCCTACAGAATCCTGGCAAAGAGGTCAGGGTTAAACTTACTCAAGCATTTAATTATTGGATGAAAATACCAAATGACAAACTAGAGATCGTCAGTGAAGTAACACAAATGCTGCACAATGCCAGCTTGCTGTAAGTCTCTCAATCGATTCTTTATGTCTTGCAGAATAATTTGTTACACGGAATGCTTAGAAGCTGTTTCTTAATCATAAGCAAGCTTTTCAACAAATCATATGTTATCGATTGGCACAAATTAATTATAAGGACAAGCAGATGCTATCTGAATAACTATTGTCTAGTAGAGAAATATTTATGATGTTATCTGGTAGACATGAAATTTGATTATACAGAATGTTGAAGTGACTTATCAATAAATGTAACTTAATAAAAGAAAGTCCAATAACTATTCAGATTGACTCTTCTTAGGTAGGCCTTGGGTTTGCTAATGTTAACACTAGTCGATATTCACTACTTTTTGTCTTGTTGGACCTTTCTGCAAGTTGGATGGGATTGGTTGGGAGACAATTTTCCACAGTTTTTCCACATTCTTTCCATCAAAACCTGTGAATCTCAGATTACCTTTCTTTTGTGTAGCATGTGTACGTAGATGTTTTTATTTCCTCTAGTTATGTAACAGTTAATGGAGCTCATGACACACTACTTGTTTCTTTTCTTTAAGAGATTTTGTGGTTTTTGTTTCCTCATCAGAATTGATGATATAGAAGACAGCTCAAAATTACGCCGAGGGAACCCTGTTGCTCACAGTATATATGGGATCCCTCAAACCATCAATACCGCTAATTATGTCTACTTCCTTGCCTTACAAAAAATAATGGCTTTAGAAATTCCAGAGGCAACAAAAATTTACATGGGTAAGTTAATTGGTTATTTTTTAGTAAAACAGTTGACAATATACTATAACGTTTGAGGCAAATGACAACAACATATAAACACCGCACACAAGTATACCTGTATTTTATACAAATATAATAAAATATCAATATTAAAAAAAATCTTTCATTGAAGTTGATTCTTGTATCTTGTTAAAAAGCTTTATTCACTGATATGCAGCACAGAAACAATATGAATTGTCTCAAGCACACATTCTCTTCTTGTATCGATTCCTATTTGTTCTTCCATCAAATATCTCTTATGAAAAGTTCCTGATTACTTATCAGCTATTTTGTAATCAGGAACGGTCGAATCGATGTAGTCTGGGATAATAGTGTGGTCCATATCATCACCATCTGAACGTAGAAAGAGTTATTTCAGCTTGAAACAAATTTTTGACATCTTGAAAAGATATGCTTACTGTAGTTTGCAGCATTCTGCAAATTGAGGAAATCAATTATATCGTCACTCTTATTTTGAAAACATATTTCTGAACTTCTTCTGGTTTGAAGAATTTGAAACCGGATGAACAGTAATGTACAACATGATTTGCTACTGAAACATTTACCGTTTAGACGTAATATTTTAGTCATACTTAATATGACGTTGATATTAGAATGAACTAGCCTTGATTTGTGACTGAGGTCATATGTTGTATACCATCTTGTTTCATGGGTTTAGACATAATACTTAAACATACTTATTATCACATTGATATTAGAATGAACTAGCCTTTGATATGTTACTGAGTTCATATATTGTATACCATCTTATGTTTCATGGGTTCAGAAATAATACTTAAACATACTTAATACCACATTGATAATAGAATGAACCAGCCTTGGTATGGTACTGAGGTCATATGTTGTATACCATCTATGTTTCATGGGTTTGGCGGCTGAATTTAATCTTCCACACTCTTCCCCCTGCTGGGTTCTGTGTTTGGCCAGTTAAATATTGAATGTAATAAATATTTATTCTTTACTATAGAACAACTCTTAATCTTACACCAAGGCCAAGGTATGGACATTTGGTGGAGAGACAACTTCAACTGTCCTACAGAAGAAGAGTATAAAGAAATGGTGCTGAAAAGTAAGTTGAGAACTCACATTAAATGTAGTTGGTACCATTTATAGATAGGTTGTATTGTTGCTATGGGGTGATACTATGTCAACTTCAGTCTTATAAAGGAGACCATACCTTATCTTTATAATCGCAATATCAGTCTGGACTACAAGACTAACTGATGTTCTCTGTTCCTCACCGACTTTGAGACATCCAAATAAGTCATGAAACATATGTCAAATGCTGTTAAATTGTTGCAGAAATATCTCCTGTGTTTTCTCACTACCAAAGACTGGTGAGATGTAATGATAGGCTCTTAAATGAATCAGTAGATCTTACTGAAAAAGAAGAAACTTCCTTCACTGTGAAATAGGAAGCAGACATAAAACCGTGATTTTAAGAAACATGGAATAATTTAGTGTTTAATTTGTGCATAGCAGCTTTGAAGGCTATTCATTTGGTCACTTATAAAATGATATGGTTTTGTTTGTACGAAAACTGCTATAAATCTTTGCACTTGTAAAGCATGTTGCTCGTTATGTATAATACTGTATATGGTGATTAGATTTTCCTCTGGTTTTTGTCTTTAAATATTAATATTGGTCATAATCCCATATGTTTATCTATATGTCAGTAATTCAGATAAATGAACACATGTATACCAAGATATAAGCTTAGTTACCTTAATGTTAAAGCTGTATTTTGTGTAAAAGAAGTATCCCATAGCAACAATGTGATGGAAGGGACCCTGTCCAACTCAAGAAGAGATGCTTGAGGCCATCATGATAGGCTAGGCTTTGTGCATCTTATGATGGAACGCATCATACAGCTATAAGATAAATTACTCAATTTGAGTTGAGATCTGATTGCTAAGTGTAAGACACAGATCACAGGGTGAAACGGCTCATCAAGTTGCAGAGTTCTTTTTTCATGCAATGTCATTTGTAAACCAAATGTTGGTAATTGACTGTTTTATATTTTCTTTTCTATAGAAACTGGTGGCCTGTTTGGTCTAGCTGTCCGACTTATGCAATTGTTCAGTACTAATAAAAGGTAAGGTCTTAACCCATGCACTGAATAAATTGATGATATTATGTAGTAATTATTAAATCATGAAAGCTCTATCTCCCTGTTAAAACACTTCTTTACCCACAGCAGTGACCACAAACTACCATAAGTGCTCCTAACACTTGCTGTAATGTCCATCAAATGTCCATATTTGCTTCTGACCATTCCTATGAAGTAAATGCTAATGAGTTAATTAAAGACAATATGTTTTTATTATCTGTTTTCTTTCTTCTTCTTTCTACTCTTTGTAGTAATTTCAAACCACTCATCGATGCTTTAGGACTTTTCTTTCAAATTAGAGACGATTATGCCAACTTACAATCAAGTGATTACACGGACAGTAAAAGCTTCTGTGAAGATCTAACGGAAGGGAAATACTCCTTTCCGATCATCCACGGGATCTTGAGCCAACCAGAGAGCACTCAGGTCAAAAATATTCTCAGGCAAAGGACAACAGATTTTGAGGTCAAGAAATACTGTGTTGAGTACCTAGAAAAGGTTTGTGAAATATTGTGTGGAGTGCCTAAGGGATAGAGTACGTAGGAAAGGTTGGTGAAGCACTGCATAGAGTACCTAGTGCATAGAGTACCAAACAAGGTTGGTGAAACACAGCATAGAGTGCCTAGTGCATAGAGTACCAAACAAGGTTGGTGAAACACAGCATAGAGTGCCTAGAGAACAGAGTACCTTGGAAGGTTGGTGAAGCACAGCATAGAGTGCCTAGAGAATAGAGTACCTAGAAAGTGAAATACTGTGTTGAGTACCTAGAAAAGGTTTGTGAAATATTGTGTGGAGTGCCTAAGGGATAGAGTACATAAGAAAGGTTGGTGAAGCACTGCATAGAGTACCTAGTGCATAGAGTACCAAACAAGGTTGGTGAAACATAGCATAGAGTGCCTAGAGAATAGAGTACCTTGAAAGGTTGGTGAAGCACAGCATAGAGTACCTAGAGCATAGAGTACCTAGAGCATAGAGTACCTAGCAAAGGTCAGAGGCCAGTGAGAATTTCATAACTTATTTATCTAATAATGATATGTTGATTGATGACACCAGCTGTCCATACACAATATCATTATGCAGGGCTATACATGAACTCATCAATATCTTCAGAGTGACAATGCTAATCTGCACTGACTGCTGAGATATTGGAATAACTAATTGGAATGTTACTTATGTGTTAAAATGAGAAAGTAACCTGGATATCTTAGAACTGTTACATTGAGGAGTATGTTATATACCCAGTATGTACTACTAGGTTACACGGTGTGCACCTGGTATGTACCGGGCATGTACAAACCTGTTTGTATGTCACGTGACCTGACCAACAAAACACTCATGTGCAGCTATGTAACTTGATACAGGACAAGGTATGTACATTAATAATGTATTTTGTCTTCGGTTTGAAATTACAACATTATCTCATGTTTCTGTTTTTTTTTTTCTCTCCTATTTTTTGTTGTTGGTAGATTGGGTCCTTTGAGTATACAAGGAAGATTATTGCTGAATACACTGAGTTGTAAGTATCAAGCAGTGTTTTTTATTATACATAGTAGGTGTATAACAAATTCTCAAGCAATTACTTAAGTACGTAACAGACTTTCAATCAATCACATTATATTCTCCAAGCAGTGAAATAGGGGTATATTGTGCTTTGACAGTATCATATGGTTACTTTCTTTCTACATACTTTCTACATACTTTCAAGCACTTACTAAAATGTGCAATATATTTATACACATAAGACAAGTAATTATTCAGTTAAAGGGACCAACATTTGTCTATCCCATATTTCATTCAAGTATTTATTTTTGGATGAAGTTAGGTATGTTGTTAGGTCTGTTCCACTTCTATTATCTAGCTCTAGTACATCATAATATGGGTCTGTTGTGCTAATTATGATTGGATGAATGATATTATTAATTAATTATAAATGAATCTAGCCTTGTCGGCTCTCTGAATCTCTCAAAGTGAGAAACCTTCATGGCCATCTTATCTTTCCATTTTACAGGGCGAAGAAACAAATCCAGGAACTTGGGGGTAATCCTTACCTTGAGAGTATTGTTCAAGAACTTGGCTCAATTATATGCCAAGGCACCCAACTCCCATCGAAAAGGAAGAAAGAAAATGTATAAACTTCACAAGTTTTGGGGTCACGTTGTGTGACAGTGCAATGTACTTTAAAACTTTTTACAGACATTTTTTGATATTTGAATTGTCAATATTATGCTATTAATTTTTTATGCACATTGTCAGGCAAAGCTAAGAAAGAACTTGGTAAAAGGGAAGAAGAGGGTAAAGCCTCAGGGTCAAGGGTGAAATGATATGGAAAGCTTGAATTTATTTTAGAGGACCATAGCATAATACTTATTGTTACTACTAATGTAAGGTGTACCCCAGTCACTGCAGTGTACCCGTTCACTGTAGTGTACCCTAGTCACTGCGGGGTACCGGGTCACTGCAGTGTACCCCAGTCACTGCGGTGTACCCGGTCAGTGTGGTGTACCCCAGTCACTGCACGTTTACCCCAGTCACTGCGGTGTACCCAGTCACTGTAGTGTACCCCAGTCACTGCGGTGTCAGTGCAGTGCACCCAAGTCACTGATGTGTACCCCAGTCACTGAAGTGTACCCCAGTCACTGTAGTGTACCCAAGTCACTGCGGTGTACCCGGCCACTGTAGTGCACCCAAGTCACTGATGTGTACCCCAGTCACTGAAGTGTAACCCAGTCACTGTAGTGTACCCAAGTCACTGCTGTGTACCCGGCCACTGTAGTGTACCCAAGTCACTGATGTGTAACCCCGTGCAGGTAATCATAGTAAATACATCGTGAAAACTATACAAAGATTTCCCACAGCAAAATTTAAATTTTATGCAACTAGAGAGCCAGACTGTCCCAGGAAATGGGTCTACAGGCCTTTAGATAGGCTACATCTGAAATGCTCACACTGTATGCCTGTATATGGTGCACAACATACAAGTGCTCACACTGTATGCCCTGTATATGGTGAACAACGTACAAATGCTCACATTGTTTGTGGTGAACAACGTACAAATGCTCACACTATGCCTGTATATGGTGAACAATGTACAAGTGCTCACACTGTATGCCTGTAAATGGTGAACAAGGTACAAATGCTCACAATGTATGCCTGTATATGGTGAACAACGTACAAATGCTCACACTGTATGCCTGTAAATGGTGAACAACGTACAAGCGCTCACACTGTATGCCTCTATATGGTGAACAACGTACAAATGCTCACTGTATGCCTGTAAATGGTGAACAACGTACAAATGCTCACACTGTATGCCTGTATATGGTGAACAACGTACAAATGCTCACACTGTATGCCTGTATATGGTGAACAACGAACAAATGCTCACAATGTATGCCTGTATATGGTGAACAACGAACAAATGCTCACACTGTATGCCTATATATGGTGAACAACATACAAGTGCTCACACTATGCCTGTATATGGTGAACAACATACAAGTGCTCACACTGTATGCCTGTATATGGTGAACAACGTACAAATGCTCACACTCTATGCCTATATATGGTTGTGAACCACATACAGGTGCTGACACTGTATGCCTGTATATGGTGAACAATGTACAAGTTTCACTACTTCTTTGTTCTTGTTGACTGATACATTTAGATGATGCTTTAACAAGTTTCACTTCTTGTACTTTTTTTATTGAGGATATGCATATTTCCTATGCATATGTTTACTGTGCTTATGCATAATTATCACTATTAATTGCAAGCAGATGGTTCCTTAGATGTATTCCATAGATATACAGTTGTGAGAGGAAAGGGGGGGGGGTGGCATGTGCTTATATTTTTCATAAATTGAAATTTTATTTGTCTGTTGTTGTATCCGCAAAGGTTTTGCTGTATTATGGAACAAATATGAAAAACAAGGCAAAATGCTTGGAATTGTTGAGTACTCAAGAAGACAAATACCTGATTTTGTATCAAGATCTCATCACTTCTTAGTATAACGTAGCCAGTCTCTGCTCCATAGTATTCCTTTGGTTGGCACTCTTCATGACAGTTATTATTAGAAACATTACAATGACCATGAATGTCTTCATTATCACTATAAGCTGTAACTAAGCCTTTGTTTTAAAATGTGGAAAATTAATTAAGCTCAGCATGCTCATGGATGGATGAGATTCTGATGTAACAATAAAAAAACATAGAGTTATGAATGAATGGAGAACTCAAATTGTTTTTAGTTTATTGAACAAATAAAATACATTCAACAATAAATGATTTGATTTGCTTGGAATGATACATGAAATAAATGGTTGTATTTAATAATGTCAAGGTGTTATAGTTAGGACGGAATGTGGATGAATCGCCAAATAAATAAGAACCATCAATAGAACCATTGCTTCTCCCTTTATCCTTGATTTCTCAATTAATAAAACTTTAAAGAGTACTTGTGTCTTTTAAATCTTGTATAAAACAACTTAATATTGAATCTTTCCCCTCTCCCTATTACATTTTATTTTATGATAAATCTGGTGTTCATCGCCAGTTTTAAAATATGATGATTCTGCATGAGAAATGCTCTCAAACTGGTATTTTTGGCCCCAAAAACTCTAAAAGACCAATTCATTCAAATTCTATATACATAAGCTTCTTGAAAATAACAAATACAAAAACAAACAAAAAATCAATGAAGATAGCAGCCAGAAGAGAAATTCAGAAAGTTATTAAAGGTTACAGAAATTTAATTTTTCTTTCTCAGATGACAGAACCATTGATTTTTTTCAGGAACATTTTCATAACTCTTGTTTTCAACAGCTTTGTGGCTTTCTTAGGGTTTAAATAGTTCAATGTTTGCCATTTTGTAAATCATATCACAGAATGCATTGTAGTTTACATCATTCTGGTATCCAACTTTAACTTCAAACTTCTTGTAGAGGACCAGAAACTCTCGCTGGCTAACCATGGACCCAAGGTCCAGGCCACTCAAGACCCTACAGAACTGGGACCGGGAGACAGAACCATTGTGGGCCCTGTCATAATCTTCAAACTGAGGATATATCTGCAAACTTTTCTTTCCAACCTGCACGAGGAAGAAAGAAAGAATTATTGACAACTTGTAGCCATTTGAACCACTAACAGTGCAAATGAGTTATGTAAACATGTGAACATTACTTTTATTCATATCATTTGCATAGCTACACTAACAATGAGACAGAAAAACATTGGCTTATACAAGTTATTACCTCATCACTCCCATAGGGAGGATGAGATAATGTAGTTCATTTAACAGTTGGGCCATATACAGCTATGTCAGTTGCCATAGCAACAGTTGCCATGGTAATGGTTAATTTTTCCTGAGTAGCTACTCTCGGGGTCACCCAGGGTGGGGTACCCCAGGGTGACCGGTAGTCAGTCCATGTTTGAGGGAGGGTCAAACATGTTCATGTGTGTATCATTGTGTGTGTCCAAGTTTATGTCAAGCTCATGATATCTTCCCTTAACTCACCCACTCCGCTAATATGCCATTACCCACTCAGTTAATCTCCCCTTAACTTACCCACTCAGCTAAACTCCCCTTAACTTACCCACTCAGCTAGACTCCCATTAACTTACCCACTCAGCTAACTCCCTTTGACTTACACGATCAGCTTATCTCACCTAACCTTACAAGCTCATGATATCTTCCCTTAACTCACCCACTCCGCTAATATGCCATTACCCACTCAGTTAATCTCCCCTTAACTTACCCACTCAGCTAAACTCCCATTAACTTACCCACTCAGTTAATCTCCCCTTTGTTAAGGGCTTAGTTAATATCCCCTTACTTTACCTATTCAGCTGATTTCCCTGTGACTTAAGCTATCACCTTATCTTCCCTTCACTCTCTCAGATAATCCCCCCTTAACACGGCCCCTCATCTTCTCAGCTCATCTGCCTTTGACTCACCCGCTCTGCTAATCTGCCCATGGTAGCCATAAGCATCCTCTCCTCATCCTCAGACAGTACATTCTGCTCCACCTCAGCTGGAGGTTTAAACTGCACTGGGGTTACCAGAGGGTCCTTCTCTAGGTTCTTAAGAGTAAAGATACTCTCCACTAGGTCACTGAATGTCAAATACTCAACATAGTCTGGCTTCATGGGATGCTCAAACCTATACAGAAGGAAGAAGAAGAAGGTGTTCTGGTTACAAATTCATCAGGCACATTACCCATCAAGTTGAACCCCATTAGGCACAAGGAAGACTAAATAACTATATCATTGAACATTGCAGCAGCTATTTGAATGGATCTGAAGGGAAGGTAAACAAAGTTCTATTGTTGTCATAATGAAATGCAACCACCTGATTGGGTCAATTTAATTCAATTTTGACTGGGAGATCAAAGCAGCACAAAACAACCAAAATTTGTAAAGATGATACCTTGACTTGTTATTAATCAAGATTGTGGTTGCATGGGGAGTGGGAAGGGTAACCGACAGGACTCAATCTAGCAGAAGTAGGGTGCAGGGAGGGGATTACCCACAATGTTCTAACAAAATAGGGGACAGGGAAGATATTACCCACAGGGCTCTATATAACAGTAGAAAAGGGCAGGGAGGGGATTACCCACAGGGCTCTAACAGCAGAAGTGGGCAGGGAGGGGATTACCCACAGGGCTCTAACAGCAGAAGTGGGCAGGGAGGGTGTACCCACAGGGCTCTAACTAAAACAAGTAGGGGCAGAGAGGGGATTACGCACAGGCCTCTAACTAAAAGAAGAAGAGGGAAGGGAGGGGATGACCCACAGGGCTCTAACTAACAGAAGTAGGGGCAGGGAGGGGATTACCCACAGGGCTCTAACTAACAGAAGTTGGGGCAGGGAGGGGATTACCCACAGGGCTCTAACTTAAAGAAGAAGGGACATGTTGGGAACTACCCACAGGGCTCTAACTAACAGAAGAAAGGGGATGGAAGGGGATGGCTCACTTGTCTCTAACAGAAGTAGGGGGCAGGAAGGGGATAACCAACAGAAGTAGCTGGAAACTGACCGAACCCTTCAGTAGTAATACTACATAAATGAATTCAAGGAAAACATGTCACTTACGCTTCCATCAATACCGCTACTTCAGAAGGTTGAAGTTCAAGCTTGGCTAGATCTAATGCTCTGCAGAAAACTGTCTTCAAAATCCGCCCAGATCGAAGCTTGTCGTAATCACGCATGAACTCCAACACCCTGATGCCTTCTTTCATAACCTGTCAAACAGCAACAAGAGACATTATCATCCTATAGCTTGATGTGATACACTTATAACCATTTATACATTATTCTAACCATGTCAATGATAATATTAGCTCTTGTCAATACACATGTGACACAAGCTGGTATCTATTAATATCTCCCAGTTATTTCTCCACCTTCAAGCTAGGAACAATTGATTTTACTACTACTAAATCTTGTTTTATTCAAGTGGTTCCTGAATGAAATCACCTCATCCTGTAATAATCTGAAATCTTCTTGATATTTTCCCTCATTTCATGTTTCTTTACCTTTGTTTTAATCTTGTTCATGATGGCGTTTATATCCATGAGCGGGTTCCTCTCTAATGACATCGTCTTGGAGTTGACCAGCTTCAAGTTCTCCAGTCTCTGTTCATATTTGAGCTCCTGTTTAGCAGGAGGCTGGAGATCCTCAAGGAATCTTAGATAATCAAAGCCCATGTGGTTGGAATATTTGGCTTCCAGGGCCTGCATCTCATCAACACTGGCCCTGAGGCCCAGGTAGGTCAGACATTGTCTAAACTGGGCCTTTGTGACTGTCCCTCGATTATGGAGGTCAAAATCTTGGAAGCACGGTTTGATGAGGACCCGCCTCTGTTCTACTCGCTGCATCATTCTAGCCAAGGCATCCGAAACCGTCTGTATCATCTCATCTGGAACCTGTGACCAGTCTAGGGTGCCTGGCTTCTCCACGAGGTAGACTTCTGAGGGGGGCACCTGGCTAGTTGGTGTCTTCTCAAGGTTGGGTAAGACTTGTGTAAAAACTGAAAGAAACACCACAACGAAAGACGATAATACAAGCAAACCATTCTCTTAGTATAGCTGCGTTGGAGTTCTGATAATTAGAAATGATGCCATACATTCAAGCATTCAGGTTTAGGTAATTGAGATCAAAGAACAATGACTATATTCAACCCTATGAATCTATTTCAGAAACACTGATCTATAATTCAGTGAAACTAAAAATGGTTATTCTCGTTGAATAATTAGTATTATTGCGTACCTACAAGCCTAACAAGCCAAACCCACAGTTTCCACAATATCTACAGAATGAACTGCCATGACTTTGCCACGTCAAAATTAAGATATTCCATGACCTTTTCACAGAACATAACTGCAACTTTGTTTTAGGCAAACAAAAGTAGACAATTTAAGATCATTCCTTTTTTACTTGACTTTTGAAACTGTTACCCTTATCAATGACTGCTAATCCCACATAAATCTGTCTTATCCTGCACATAGAAATATTTTGAATAAAACTGAACAAGATCTAAACAGTTTACTTTAACTTCATGTAGTCTGCTTATATATGTTTTAAAATATGAAAAGTTGCCGAAAAAACTATATTACTGCTCCTGAATGTGAAATCTCCTATACGTAACATGCATCCTGTTCTCTTTAACAGGTGAGCTAATATTAAATTCTACCAACCTGTATCAATATCTTTCTCAAACTTTCTCCACAGCACTGTTCCCTTCTTCTGTGGGTTTTCGTAGTACAGAAAGAGCACCTCAAACTGGGCATCGGTGAGGTTGTGCTGGCCGAGAGCGCTCAGCCCGATACGGAACTGACTTTTCGGGATTGACCGCTCCATGAGTGGGTCAAAGTCCTGAAAGTATTCACAAACTCGTAACCTGTTGACCAAGACGTGATGTCTGATCTCTTTCATTATCTCCTCAAAGCTGACTCCAGAGATATCAATTGGTTGGTTTCTGACTGGAGTCACCGATCTCTCTACCTTCATGGTATCTTCAGAGTCCATACTGAAGCCAATGAATTCTGAAAAGATGATTCAAATCACTTCAACATCATGCAAAAATTAAATGAAGTGTGGTACATTATGCATTATTACAGAATAAATCAAATGTAAGATCTCTATGAATAAATCTACAAATGTTTTCATTCTTAGTCATGCAATCATTTCTAATAACTTCCAAGAGAAGCCTACTCTTGATATCCACCACTGCTCTTGACATCAATGTTATGTCACTGGATTCCCTATGGATATTACAGAGGTTTGCGTATATCATTATGATATACCAATGTGCCATACCAGTACCAATAAGATGATGTAACATATAAACTAACCTTTGTCAATTGCTTGCACAAAGGCCGGGTAGTTGATGTCTCCACTGATCGGTTCCTCAAATTTCCTACAGAGTAACTTGAAGTCGTTATCTCCAACGTTGAGGGTCAAAAAGTCCAAGATTCGACGGAATTGATCTTTGGTGATGTTACGAGTGTAGGCCTTGCTCTGTATTAAAATATTAATCAATAATATTAATAGCATTATTGCTTCTCAAATATAAAATATTATTAATATACCTTCAAATTTCCTTGCCAAAATTTACAACCTTGAAATCAAAATGTCAACTTCCTGTGGTGTCTTAGCCTGATATTGCTGTGGTTAAAGCAGCAACAGGATAAGGTTGGGCAATATGACCTCTGACATTAATTTAACTCACCCTGTCAAAATCCTTGAAGGTGGGGAAGGTCATTAATCTCCTCTTCCTGACCTCATCTTGGAGAGCTACAAGTATATGGTTCACTTGTTGGTCCTCTGCGTCGTTGAGGGAATTCAGAGACCGTGCCAATGCACCGCAAGGTGGACGGTACACATCCAACTGAGGATTCTTTTCAAAATGGGGATCAGTAAACGCTGTGGACAAAACCAAACACATCAGTTAACAGTTTTAACCGACAGAGAGGCATATTAAGCTCAAAAATCATCATAAATAAACCTGAAGCAACTCTTGTGTATTTGTTACATGTATTGAAACAATAT
>KN883662.1:84649-95116 GCA_000934455.1 Apostichopus parvimensis | reverse complement strand
ACAGTTTGGTTTTATTCAGCAGCCATTATTCATCGGTTTGGTACTAACTACTATTCTCTCCTACTTCTACACTAACACTTGATATGATACCAGATCTCTTCTTTGTGTTATCTCTGAATATGCTTCCCTAAGTAAAAGTTTGCTCTACAACCAACCTTTTGAATGAATTTGAGCTATGTATGTATGTATTTTAGATCCTCCTGCAAGCAAGAACTCGCGAAGAAGCTATCATTGGCTTATCAAAGCCGCAAGCTGACAGAAGTCAGTCTCTTAGATTCACATTTTAACATCCATGATTATGACTTGTCAATTATCAACAACTCTGTAACTGGACGACATACAATAATCTTGGAGACCTTATGATTGAAAGGCACCGGCGTTAACCACTGAGCTAACACTCCCTAACTAGCTCTATAACTAGCTTACAAAGTATTGCATGAATTTGAAAATTTGGATGTATTTATACGACTGGTTACTGGATATCAATTTTGATGTTCTATTTCGGAAGTTGAAATTGGTACCCACAGAAAGAAATTAATGTATGATTTACACATAACATTAAGTTATTCAATGTTGTAGCTGATCTGTGATTCATATAATAGCAGTGAATTAGAGTTGAATGCAGACGATTCCAATGATAAATAAACACCTGCAGTGAACCACCAGGGGACCAGTTGAAGCGGACTGTTGTAGTTTCACTTTCTTAGCAAACCCAATCAATGGCGTGGCCTGCTGTGGTACATCCATGTCTGGCCAGGTTCGGTAGTGCCAGTTTCTGACTTTCCTTTGTTCATTTCCCTATGAATATCAAACATTTAATTTGAATGTTATGATTGAAAGATATACACTGCAGACAATATTAACACAATTGCAATACACCTTTGCAAGGACAGAGTTCACTTAGTAATTTCTCTTTATTACTGTACAAGTGGTACGTGTTTTATCTGATATTACAATATGCTCTGATTAAAAGTAAATTAAAGAAAAAATTAAACAGTCCCACCTCGGACAGAAGATCCTAGCAATTGCAATCCTCTGTGATATATATATTACTGGAATTTTCAAATTGCACAATGATTTTTGAAGTGAAATTGAAATTAAATTGAATCTCAGGATGGAAAAAAGAAATTGTTCACGAGAAAAGAATCTATACGCAAAAATATCACATTATATACAACATGTATTTTTGTTCTTAACAAATGTATTGCAGAATACTTCCAAAATAAATTCCCTTCACAGCATTGATGTTGAATATGAAGAATACTTTGGTATCACTTAATTCACTTACGAATGTAACAGTCAATGATCTAATTTCATAATCTGCAAAATTTTCTGTCGACTCCCACTTCACTTCACAAGTGGCAAACTTCTTTGTGTCACCTACAGCTTTTGGCCAATACTGCTTGCAACGTTCCTGCAAGAGAGTTCATAATGTCCTATTTGTAGAATTTCTTGAAAATTTAGATCAAAATGAAGGGGGTTGGGTGAGGGGGGGGGGGTTGTGATGGGATGATGGGGGTTGTGACGGAGATGAATTAATGATGCTCTAATTTAGAAACACCTGGCTCATGAAAGAATGTCAAAGCAGTCATTTAGTCTTCAACTGGGACAATCTGTAATTCAGAACATGGAATTTTTTAATGCAAATATTACCAATGCTTAAAGTAGCAGAAGGAAACTTGAGCCTCAAGCTATATGCCCCCAAATTTTAAGCACTAAGGATTAAAGTAGTGTACCAAAGAAGGTGATCGTAGGTGCCTCGGGGATGATGTGTAAGGGTTGTCTGAGTGTCCTAGAAATAACCATTTCCTGTAAGCAAAACAAAGTTCCTTCTTTCTTTCAAGTGACAAAAGTACTTCCAGTCAGACCTGTCATTTCTGTTGAACAATTTTCAAAGTCCATATTGTCCTCGGAACCTAAAGTCATTTAATTTTAAAGATCCTTTGAACATCAATCTTTTTAGAGTAAACACCCAAATTTTCATATGGTAAACAGAAAAGAAAAAAAATTCATACATTAGTGGGCACACCCAAAGAGATTGGTGCAAATTTGAGGATGAGGGAACATTTACAGAGAGTTGCAGTAAAATAGCTAATGAAAACATCACTGTCATCTTTGCTTTGATGGAAGGTGGTACTGTAGTTTGCAACCTTCAGAAAAACAGTGTATGGTCAGCCTGCATTACTGCTAACAATTCATGATGTTCTTGCTTTGTTTTAAGGATCGAACAAGTGAAATATATTAGACCCATTAACTACCTTTCCTTTCTCAATCAGGTTTGTCAGCATGACTATATTCAACACTTTCTCCTGTATAACCATTCTCCAGAAGTCGTCAATGGATGCAGTATTTGGTCCTGTCAAAACAGAATGAAGATATTTCACTATCCCAATCGGTACATTTGGATAAAAGAGATCGTTTTTAAATCATAAATTATATTTTCAATAGCCTACAATTATATGCTTGATGACTTATGATCCCCAACCGAATACTTTGCCATTGTTCAATATTTAACATGCATGTAATTGATAATATTGCTGGGGATAAGTGTGACACAGAAAGTTTGGCATTGAATGTTATGACAGAACCTTATCATCTAAACATTTGATGCTATTAAAACAGATTAGCATTTGCATGTTAACCATTTCAGGTAATACAGCACTGGAACAGTCCTATGGACAAACATGTAACTAAAATATCTATACAAATGAAAATAATAAAAATAAAGAATATTACCTTGGCAAGCTATAAATGCGTTAAACTCTTCAGCATTCTATTAAATGAAATTATAAAAAAGAGGGTAGAAATATATCTTTTCATATACTGTTTGCATTGGAAGCCTTGTGAGTTGATTGCTTCAGAGTGAAATAAAATCATTAACAGATAAAGCTTAAACAGTTCACCCACTAAACTTCAAGTCTATTAAGTGTTTACAACATGAAGATAATAAATACAACCACATATTATAACTAAATCATCATTCTCCAAATGTTTACTTTGTTCTGTGTGACCTATTGGACTCTGCTCCAGTCTACATATTTACTGTGTGTAAGAATTAAGATCAGTGGAGAGAGGTCTACAACCCAATGGACACTAATGCTGAAAGGGACACTATGTATTACATTAGTGTCCCTATAACTGGGTGTATGCTCTGAAAGCCAAGGACAATTTGCAAAAACAATTGGTCACACTGTCTCAAACCACACTGTCCCCTGTTCACAATGGAGAAATTGTATATTAAACATCAACAGAGAGAAATAGGATTGAAGCATGGAGGTAAAAAACTGTTTTACCTCCATGGTTGAAGCAACATATCCTAGGGTCATATGGTGTAAATTTGTGTAAAGATACAGCAAACATTGGTTATTTAGCAACACTTAGTAACTCATATCACCACATCCACTGGGAATTTTCAGTTGCACTAGAGTCTTCTTTCTTTGGTTGCACATTGTTAAAAAAATCAGCATTGAGATGCCAATTCTGGGTTGCAGTTGTCATTATTATATATTTCTTAAAATCTACTTACCTCAATGTAGTTTGCATTGTAATAGTCTAAATGAGGTTCTCCTGTAGCCTACATGCCAGGCTTTCATGAATATTTCTTAAAATCTACTTACCTTAATGTAGTTTGCATTGTAATAGTCTAAATGAGGTTCTCCTGTAGCCTACATGCCAGGCTTTACTGAATATTTCTTAAAATCTACCTACCTTAATGTAGTTTGCATTGTAATACTCTGAATGCGGTTCTCCTTGTAGCCTACATGCCAGGCTTTACTGAATATTTCTTAAAATCTACCTACCTCAATGTAGTTTGCATTGTAATAGTCTAAATGAGGTTCTCCTGTAGCCTACATGCCAGGCTTTCATGAATATTTCTTAAAATCTACCTACCTTAATGTAGTTTGCATTGTAATAGTCTGAATGAGGGTCTCCTTGTACCCTACATGCCAGGCTTTCATGAATATTTCTTAAAATCTACCTACCTTAATGTAGTTTGCATTGTAATAGTCTTAATGAGGGTCTCCTTGTAGCCTACATGCCAGGCTATAATGAATAGTTCTTAAAATCTTCCTACCTTAATGTAGTTTGCATTGTAATAGTCTGAATGAGGGTCTCCTTGTAGCCTACATGCCAGGCTTTCATGAATATTTCTTAAAATCTACCTACCTTAATGTAGTTTGCATTGTAATAGTCTGAATGAGGGTCTCCTTCCAGCTTCTCCAAAATTACTCTAGAGTGGTCATCTGATTTATTGAAGAAAAACAAAAAACAAAAAAATTATGATCACATTCCACAAGTACTACCAAATCATGATAGTTTTACCTCATGTAACATTAGTATTATCAAAATAGGTGAATACTACTAAATTTCTACAACAGCAGAAGTATTTAGGGTTGTGGTTGTTGTTTTTCTTTGAAGGGCTGACTCTCTAAAGTCTGGAATGCTAGTCCTTCTTTATACCCCCCAAAAAACTACAGTATTTAGGTCATTACAACTTCCTGAGAACCTCTCTATGACATAAACTCGTTGTCACAGACTCTTTTACTGATAATTACTAAGGCACATACAGTAGCAGTGGGCTATGACTAACCACTTTCGTATATACACATGAGATGCAAAAGGTTGTCATCTGTGGTTAAGCATGAATATTGAGGGTTGAATAAACTCTGGAACAGGAAGTAAGTAGTTACTCGTAAGAAAAAGAGGCATGGAAGCACATGCTTTAAGTGATATGTTTAGGATATAGCTACATTACTGCTACATTACTACTACATTACTACTACATTAATACTACATAACTTCTACATTACTACTACATTACTACTACACTACGACAACACTACTACTACATTACTACTACATTACCTCTACCAGGAGCGGAGCGTCCATACAGTCAGGGGGGGGCGGATGCCCCCCCCTGACGGACTCAAATGGACTGCTGGCGCCCTTTTCAGCTTTTTACCACTTTTTACTTATTTGCGATTATTGACATTTGTCACATTTTGTTGGTGTAATTTTCTGACAAAATGGCGATAACACCTATTTATTCTTCGTTTATCTGCAAATTAGCAAGGCCCGGAAAGGGTCATTTCCGGCGATCTAGAGTGTATCTTTACTCAAAAAATTTCTGTACGCTCCGCGCCAACCAATGGTGGCGCTCCGCTTAGATAGTGTCGAAAGCGCCCCTACACACTATTCTCGCCCCCCCTGACCAATACCCCTAGCTCCGCCACTGACTTCTACATTACTTCTGCATTACTACCACACTACTACAACACTACTACTACATTACTACTACATTACTACTATATTACTACTACATAACTACTAATTTACTACTACATTACTTCTAAATTACTACTACATTACTACCACACTACTACAACACTACTACTACATTACTTCTACATTACTTCTAAATTACTACTAAATTACTACTACATTACTACTACATTTCTACTACATTACTACCACACTACTACAACACTACTCCTACATTACTTCTACATTACTTCTACATTACTACCAAATTACTACTACATTACTACTACATTACTACTACATTACTTCTACATTACTTGTACATTACTACTGCATTACTACTACATTGCCAATACATTACTACTGAATTACTACTACATTACTACTACATTACTCCTACATTACTACTACATTACTACTACATTACAACTACATTACTACCACATTACTACTACATTACTACTACATGACACAAGAAATCTGTAAGATTATATTGCCACTCCTGCCTATAGATTAAATTCCATTGACATTCTATCAACTAGAAGAGTTTAAACTTACAAGCAATCATGTTCTTGAATCTGTTCTTTTGCCTGTTGTCGTCTTCCTCTCCAACTTCACTGGCAAACTGCTTACCTTTGTTAAAGCCCTGTAAAGCAGTTGGCAGTTTGACAGATTACAAGACATAGCCATCAATCATATAACATTATTTTCAAAATACTAACCTTGATTTAGTGTTCAGAAGGATGTTAATTTAGCTAAAAAAACTGAGAAACTAATTTATTTATAATTGAAAAATATATATAACTGATGCAATTCTATTTCAAAACAGAACATCATTTGCATTATTCGTGTCAAGATTTGTAAATAATGTGCGAAAAATTAACCACGACATTAGTAAGCCTTATAAACAACAACAACAAAGAAACAAAGGCCAGATAAAGTAATAACATATTGTAAAAACAACTTTTACTTAAAGCACTTCCAAACTTTCGATTCCTAGTTGTCCTAATAATCTTTTCATTCTACCACATATGTATATTGGAGAAAAAAACTCAGATTTCATATCTTGATCCCGTTAGATTGAAGCAAATAGAAACATAATATTTAATGGCACCAAAGCTGAAATCACTAGAGATCACTTGAGATAACAAAGATTTAGATCAAACAATGCCATGCAAATAAATATTTAAAGCGGTTCAGCAATGCTAAACAGTTTGCAGTAAGTTTTTAGAACTTGAGGCCACTTAGCATATCTGATAATTATTGTGTCACTACATACAAGTCTAATAAACTAATAATTACTTCGTCTGTGTTTTTGCTCTCTGTTTACTTTGGTAGATTCTTAGTGTCATTGCCATATACATGATCTGATCAAGCTACTTATATCTTTCTTGAAAGCAGACTATAATAGTCATTAGTAATTTAAAGAAGATAAGTTGAATCGTGCATTAGATGGGCTGTATGTCACAACTATGTCGATTTAAACACTGTCCCTCCTACCATCAAGAAAAGTTCATGAAGCTAGTGTCCCAGAGATTGCCAGAAAATATGCTCAGAATAGCTCTTTAAAGTCATCGGTGTTAACACCCAAGTAGTCAGGTAATGGTCAACCGCGCACAAATTTCAACAAATAGTTTACTGCCGCTCTAAAAGTATTTATCCACACTGCCATATTGAATTGTCTATTTCAATCATCAATGACTGGTATGAATGATTTGTAGTATCAGTGCCTCAGGGAAAGTACTTTTGAAAGCTTGTATATCTTTTGAAAATTTAGTACTTTTCAGCAGATGATATTTTAGGCTTGCTAAAGTTGGTCTTCATTCTGATGATCTTTGAGATTGTATAAAAATTGATGTATCTGGAAATACATATAGGACAGCAAATGAACAGGATTATCACATGATTTCAAGGGATCTCTTATTTATGTAAATCAATTTCATTACTTCTTCAACATTATCAGCATACCAGATATTTTGTAAATGTTGTAAGCTTTTTAAACCAAGATCTAGCTTATCTTTCCACTCAAAACAATACTTTAAAATGCGACCGACCTGAAATTGTTGCTCTAAGGTGTTGGACTTGCTTTCTTCACAGTTTTTCATATAAGTTTCAAGATTGGTGACAAGGATCGAGACAGGTTTTTCAATGTTGAGGTAAAGATTGTCTCCATCCTCTTCAGTTATGACTGTAACAGGTTCTACATCTGGATTAAATGCTGAAGATGAAGTTCCTGTCAAATGCAAATTTCGGAAAATACATTTCAACAAGTAATCATGTTTCTTCATTCAAAAAGCTGAAATCTTTAAAACTGCTAATAAGTCATAAAATGCAAACATATCGATATCGATGAGGAGATATGGAAAATGGTGGCTGGTATGAAAGTAAACTTGACTGTAAATTAAATATATAACATTTAAATTTGCTCTCAATTTAAATACACAATTATTGCTTTCTTCAACTGTTACATATCCGAACCTTCAAAATGGAACCTTCAAACAATAAATTTCAAAATATAATAGAACAATTATTAAGAAAAGTGGTATACATTAAGATTATTTTCAATTTTTCAGGCGGACTTTTTTTGTTTTTCAATCATCCAATCTATATTTTTTACCATCTGGAAGTTTGGTTATTGGTTTATCGAGAAAACCCAACAAGTAATGTTGACACATAATTCATGTAACAGAGTAGCAGAGTCTACAATGTCCGAAAATGTTCCAAGAGATAATTAGAGAGAGAAATGTGATCTAATGTATAAATGAACATACCAAACTTTGTCCGTGCAGCCTGTGAGTCATTCATACCTTTGTCACTCTTGCTCTTCCTCCACCTAAAATAATCCAAGCAACAACTCTTTGTGAGTGCATGATTTAGCCTTAACATACAATTCTCCAGTTACTGCACATATACAAAATTCTATTGATGTATAGATATGTGACTGTTTGCAATGTAGGTATAGCCATTCTAGAAATGCAAACAAAAACACATGTTAAAGAGAAAAGAAAAGAATAAGAAACCATTTGGTAAGTGTTTGATTGTGTAATTGATTGTGTAACATAGAAGCGGAAATAGATTAGATCATTCAGTGGCTCATTAGATATTCTGGCACAGTACATATTCTGTCATGGGACAATTAAGCTACTACAAAGTATGATCGTACTTAATTTTACCTGTATTTTGGAAATATGTAACATCATCAGTTATTAAAGTAGTCCCTCATTATGGTAGCCCCACCCAAATCCAATGACATAACTTACCAGGGCCACATTGTACATTTTTAGACTATCACCTACACAGACTGTTTAAAGTTGATAACAACAAGTATATATTGCTGCTCTTTTTTCTTCTCTCTCTTTGAAAAACTTATGATGAAATAAAGCATTGTGAATGTTTGTGTGTTACTTCAGAACGATCGTGTTGGTAAGAGAGGATGGCCGTTTACCCTAATGTAGAACAGTAAAGACCACATAGAGGTAACAAGTTACCAGTGAGTTGACAGCTAAATGGGAAATGAATGATTTGAATGGATAAAGGTAAAAATACAAATAGGGTACAATACAGCTATCCTAAACGTCATGCATTCTCATGTAATATATCAGTTGTCATGTATTCTCATATGTCAGTTCTATTGTGTGTCTATATCATGATCATGCTTATCAAATAAACCTAATCCTTAGACAGTCCTTAGTGACATCATGAAAAAATTAGGTGGATCACTACAATGAGAAAACAGTAACTAAAATGTTGTTTTTCATTGAAGAAACCATATCACAGAATGTGTTAGAAGTGAATAAGCAGCATATAGCTGGTCTGTAGAGTTTCCAAATAACATAACCCTTCTACTATACATAAAACAATACAATGAAATATTATTGTTTGTTATAAAACTTACAGATATATAACCAGCAGTGCCAGCAGCACAATCAAAAGGAATGCTCCAATTGTGGATCCAGCAATTAAACCTGCAGAAGGACCTGCATATCATGATAGAAGAAAATTTAGAGCAAAAAATAAAGAAAGAAGAATAACAAATACAAGATTAAGAATATTCAAACTTAAAGGTAAGGTACAAGATGATCAGAGTGAGCTAGTACAACTGCATGTTACACCAATATTCTACTCTCTATTGTAATGTGACTTACTTAAGGAATTAAGGAAGGATGAGGTGAAGGGTGAGTTACGATGCCCAAGATAAAATTTAAGCTCAAGTGTTGCAGACAAGCTTATATAGGTACAGTACCACAATTAGAGAAGTGTACATCTGCCTGAAATGTTAACTTGGACAGAAATTAATAAAGCTTGCTGCTGTTTGTGAAGGGGGTTTAATTTACATTCCTTGGAATGTCAATTTTGTCTCTTCTTTCAAAGTGAGTGAAAGCTAAGGGTTGGTATGTCATCTAAGAGCTAAACTTGGAAAATACGAAACTGTAAGTATGAATTATATTATGAATCGCACTTCAAAGGCTCTTAGTCATACAGAATACCCACTAACCTATTGTACATCATTTAAGATTATGTTTTGGGCAGGGGGGGAGGGGGGGCATGCTTTTAAACCTGGCATCACCAGACACATAGCAGTGTGAGGTACAGCAAAATGGACATGTTTGTTGGGTATGTGCCCATGACCTCCCTTTTCTCCTTTGAGACCACGTTTTGCTGCCATGATCACATAGCAGGTATGACTTCTACCTAGTTTGCATTTGGGGCCAGATGACTTATCATACTGCCAGTACAACAATTAACATATCCACTTCACCTGTCTTGCATTGTTGTGTTTCATGATAAAGCTTGGTACCCATGTCTCCTTTTCCTTCAAGTCCCTCACGAACAACAGCAATTGCAAACGTGTAATTGGACACTTCAGTCAAGTTTACAAATTCAAACCACAGTTCCAAATTTTGACCTTGGTGAGGTACCATCTCATTGGCAGTCCATGATAAATTAGCAGTTAACTTATGGTAAGGGATATAACCACAGATTGGTGGAGTTCCGTCATCCACTCCTTCTTGCCATTTTCTCCATGTTATATTCACTCTATCACAGCTGCTTGCCCCAAGTTCAGGTTCTGAGGACAAAGCTGGTAGTACTGAAGATGCAGAAAACAAGGTACAGAAAAACACTGGTAATATTTACCTGTTCATTATATCAGGTATCACAGTTATATTACCTGTACGATAAATTAACCAAAATATGTATGTATGT
>KN883662.1:74319-84599 GCA_000934455.1 Apostichopus parvimensis | reverse complement strand
TCGATCACAACTACAGATGCCAACCACCCTTCACCCTGCCCCCCCCCTTCCACACTGAATTCTTTACAACCTCAGAGCCTTTCTACACTAACGTCTCATCACATATCTAAGTAATCCCAAGAAATTCTGCTATACCATAAACCTTTACTATAGTAGACCTGTGCACATATTTGTAAACAAGATGGATATAAATAATGCAGTTGAATTTTAACTCACTTGGTAAAAGGTGAGTTACTTCATCACTGAAAGGGCTCTCACCACCAGCAGTAGTCAGTGTCATTTGGAAGGTGTAATTTTTCCCCACCATTAGGTTCTCCAATATGTGTGATGTAGCATCAGGATCCAGAATATCCTTAGTTCCCTCATCATTTGGTTCCACTTTATTTGAAGAGTAGTAGATGATGAACTTAGACACACCACTTCCACAGTTAACTTGTTTATCTGAGGGTACCTTTGCAAATGCAGTGCAGTAGACATTTTCAAATGTAAGATCCTCGTTTCAACTATCTTTACATATTCCTAACTGAAAGATTTTTCTAGTACTCGTACCTTACATCAAGTTTTTACGAACAGTAATTTGTCAGTAGAAAGATACCACGATTGATTACTACCGGTACCTGGTATGCGTGGTTACATAATACACGGAAAGAGGTGGAATTACATCAATTTACATCAATAAATATGTTTATGTCACATACCCGTTTATTCACATTTTGTGGTATGAAATTATAGATTACAGAAGCGTACCTCAAATGTTATTATAACAAAAGCGAGCAAAAGCTAGTGGCCTATTTAACTGATTCCTTGCCCTCTCACAATACCAAGAATTACACTAATAGCTCTGTACACAACCGTAAAAATATAAGTTCAACTGCATAGCAAAGCAGGACAAACCAGATGCATCAACTTTCAAGCCAGCTGTAGAATTTCACTTCACCAATTTTGTTCATTTCAACTCAATAAATGTTCATGTAAATTGCTCCATTTATGTGAAGCACAATCAGAACTGTAAATGAGAAGCTACTGGCCTCCTTGCTTGATTATAAGCAATCAATACAATATGTAACTCCTACTGTTTACCACATCTACTGTGAAACCTGACTTTTTTTCTTTTTTTCAAAAAAACAATAGAAAATGGAGATAACATTGCAAAAACAGCATCCATTGTGGGGTTACAGAGAAAGATACTATAGCAATGTTCTTCATACCTCTATGAAATTCTGATTCGGGATCTAAATTTGTGAAATTTATCTTCGTGAACAGAGCAGAACTTTACAGACTTAATAAACTAACAAAACTATTACCTTAGGGATACTAAACTAGCAGAATAAGTGATACAATATGGGACTAGTCTTGTTTCAAGTGAATAGTGTTAAATCTGCAAATATGCATGTTTTAAAAAGAATTTTGCTATATTTGAAATACCTGCCAAGTTATCTCTACATTTTCTTGCCTTTCACCAGCAACATTTGCTTGAACTTCTCCTGGACCACTTAATGGAACTGAAAAGGATCAATAGATTGAAGCAACTAGTAACTTAATTCTGTATAAAATAGTACCTTTATGCATTTTAATATAAAGCTAATAATAATAACATTATGTTTTTGACATGTGCAATACCCTCTGCAAAATAAAGGGTTGAAAGTAATTTTCAAACATTTTTTAAGATACCAACAATTCACTATCTATTCACTATATATGTTCTAGAAGAAGAAAATAACAAGGGTGCAACCTAATGTGTAGGTTTCTGAGAATTGGCCTATCATCAGATGGAACTAAGGTTAATGTGCACTTTATATTGACATCAAACTTTTGTAAGGTGAATTGCAGAAGGGGTATAAAGTAACATAGGAAAGGTTACTAAACACTGCCCTAAATTTGATATAGAATAGAGGTTGCATTGCATTGAATAATCAGTTGCATTGCAATTTTAACAGAGAGTATTTTACAGAGATATACCCCATCCTCTAGCTTACCCTAGGTTTACCTTTACAATATATTATAGCAAGGATCAGAGACTGGAAGTCCTCCTAGATCACAGTTCACAGAGTATTACTTACCTTTCTATTTACCAGTCTCAACACAATAAATCATAATAATATACTTTTCAATCCCAGTAGAACAATAACACTTTGACCTCAACAGTTACTCTCTACAGCAGAAACCCTACACCTGTCTGTATTATCTATCTGCACAGATCACTGCCGAGAAATTAACCTTGAGTATGATGACATCCATGATGTCACAGTGTTGTTTATCAGTAACCCTGCCTCTGTTTCGTATGAGAGAGTGCAAATGAGAGGACACAGTAACTTCCTGTCTGGCCCATACCTAAGTTATATAACTTGTATATTTTATTTCTTGGAAGTCAGCAGTAGATTTTCCATAAGTCCATACAGTAGCAATATGTAATTGGTTACACTGTATACTCATTCTGTAGATTTCCAGTAGACTTGGAGTAGTTGATACCAACATGTAGTAGTTAATAGTGAGTGCAGAGTAGTTTTTCCGATCAGCAAGCATACCTCCCATTCAGTAGCGGAGCGTCCATACAGTCAGGGGGGGCGGATGCCCCCCCTGACGGACTCAAATGGACTGCTGGCGCCCTTTTCAGCTTTTTACCACTTTTTACTTATTTGCGATTATGACTTTTTTATTGCGCTCTCATCTACCTATTGACATTTGTCACATTTTGTTGGTGTAATTTTCTGACAAAATGGCGATAACACCTATTTATTCTTCGTTTATCTGCAAATTAGCAAGGCCCGGAAAGGGTCATTTCCGGCGATCTAGAGTGTATCTTTACTCAAAAAATTTCTGTACGCTCCGCGCCAACCAATGGTGGCGCTCCGCTTAGATAGTGTCGAAAGCGCCCCTACAGACCATTCTCGCCCCCCCTGACCAATACCCCTAGCTCCGCCACTGCTCCCATTAAATCATGAAGTCACTAACTTATAACTATATTGCCGCAGCGCTCTCATTATTTGTTTTCTCACAAACCACTGTGAGAAATTCATGGAGGAGTGCTGTGAAACTATTAAAACGTCCTTTTCAATCATATTGCAAAATAAAATCTAGAAGGGTAGGAAAGAATCAACAACATTTAACACTGGCAAGAAATGCATTTAGTATCACATGCACTAACTTTGATATGTCACAAGCAACAAATTGACGTAACAAATAACTATAAGCCTATGCACTGTGATGTAATATACTACAAAATACCTGTACAAATGGTGGTAGCATTCAGCATTGGACTCTTTGGACCTTCTCCCATATCTCCTTCCCTTACTGCTGCTACACTGAATGAGTACCTTTCCTCTGGTGTGAGGGCCGTAAATGTGAAATTCAAGGCCTTGATAGGGGTAGACGTATCCTGGATAGACCAAGTCAGTCCTGATGCCAGCTTGTAGTAAGGTTTATACCCGATGACAGGGGGGTCCCCATCTTCATTTTCTTCATCCCAGGCTGACCAGCTGATGGTGACTGTTGAATTAGTTATAGAACCTTTCTTTGGAGCAGATTGCAGTACAGGCAGATCTAGAGGCCCAAATGGGAAAGTAGTAAAGAAAAAACAGATAATGTTTCATCAGATGTGAACATGGTCTATTGCTTTATACAATGAACACTATAAAACCATTAGAGAATGAGTAATTTTCTCTCCAATGTCTACAATTGGACATGGATTGTAGTTCTGAAGTCAGCTGTATAGTAGGCCTAGTAGAAATCTGGTAATAATACTACTTATGTACATATAACCTAATTATTGCATTTGGTAATGTTGTTGCTACCTTTAAGGATAGTCTGTAATTAATTTAAAGTTATATGAAGGTGTGTACAATTAAGTGTAAATAATAGCTAGTCATAGATTGCAATCAGTTGCAATATTTTCTTATATGATATTGCAAGAATTGCAAGCAATGAACATATATGGTGAAGGCCAGACTGTTAGAATACAACTTCACTGTGAGCTACCTGATCATCACGAAAATTCTCAAGTTCCACTTTATTCTACTATTATTCAAAGTTGATAAAGCAGTTTCAACATGTTTATCATTATTGTGAAGAAAATCCTACACTAAAAGCAAAGTGCAACCTTTTAACCATGGACAAACATTTTGTCTAAACAATGTTGACATAAAATAACCTTTTGATCTTTGCCAATGTGCAAGGAGCAATTTATACAGACTGAAGTTAAATAAACATTGAATCTGGAGATATCGTATTTAAAAGGTTTGATTCTGACACATGTTGACTTCACTAACATTCATCTATATCAAAAACAATAAAATACTTGTACTCACCAAAGTACATGGACCAATAAACCACATAATAACATCAAACAACATTAATGTTGAAACTTATGTTGCCTTACATAGCCTTCAGATTGAAGTTTAAGTAAAACATAGGAAAGAAGAAAACATTAAAACTCAGTTTACCTATTGGTACGTTGTATTAATTGTAACGTTTAAAAGAAGCATGAAAGTCAATGATACACCAATTTCAAAAGAGTATTAAGAAATCAAATCTCCAAATGTAACTAAAACAAATAAAGCAAGTGTGGTAGCATGAGAGCATATTGTGTTTACATTACGTTAAACTTCAAACTTTCTTCTCTAGAACTAAAGACATTGTCATATCATAGTTAGTTAAATTTATATATATTTAACATCCTCCTTTAGGTTATCTTTCCATAGTTTTGAATAGTTCACTTACTTCACTGTTACAAGTTGCAAGTTGCAAACTGTGTTTCAAACATACAAAGAAAATGGCTTTGCCACCTTCCGGCTGAATACTTAGCAATTCTAAAGAGACCACGGTTGAACCCTAAAGTACAAATGTAACAGATGCAAGTATGCTACTCACCAAAAACATCTATAGCTATGCTATATACTGCATATTTCTTGCCATCTTTCCTCAGCTGACAGTAAAGTGTCTGGCCATCTGTGATATTATCTACCATGAATGGAACAGTTCTCGTTGTTGCATTACCACTCGACTGTGCAGAAGAAATGCCATCGGCATCTAAAATCTCATGATGTCTTGACAGAACAAAATTTAAGCTATTAATGTCTGAGCCACTTGGACCCTTAGCAGCTGTGCAAGTCACAGGAACTGTTACTCCAGGATTCTTACGGATATAAGCGGCATCTATTAGACCTTAAATGAGGAAGGAATGAGGAACACTCATAGTGGTCTTTATAAGAGATAAGAATAAGATCATACTGTGCTAGGACCATTATATGTTAACTAGAATGGTAATACTTTGCTGAGAATGAACTGATATTGCACACCCAATATTTTGATAAGAAAGAACTGAAATTGCAAAGATAAGACTTTGATGAGAATGTATTGAGATTCAGTAGCGCAATGCCCTGAACATCATTTACTGAATTTACAACATTAAATCATGATTGCCTAAACTGAATAATTGAGAATCAAACCTTAAGCATATTACCTTCCCCCAAGTTACAATGAGCACACCTTTACTAATATATGTATTCATGGACAAATGAGCTGTTTGCTTGACTCAACAAAAAATTGCCATAAACTTAATGACACCAAGCAGTATGACAGAATAAAGAAACAAATCAAAATGGTAAAATTGTTGTGCAATGTCATGCTTTATGTGATTACAGACATTTAATTAACAAATGCATTTTTTTATTAACTCAAATTGTCTAAATTGCTGGTAACAGTGATTCATCTTAGATCCTCTGATGTAGGCAGCTGCAGAGATACAAACTGATCGACGGCTAAAGAATCAGAAATCATTAATTAACGCAGTCACTGACAAATACCTTATGGGTTCAATTGATAAAGGCATTTCCTGTAACCAGGTTCTCTACTTCATTGGGGGTAACAAACTTCATCATTACAATGATCACAGTTCAGACAAGAACTGGAGTAGGTACAGACTCCCCACATCATATATAGCAATGAATCATGTCAACATGCTTAATTCTCTTTCAGGACTAACAATTTTTCTAAGTTTTCTTTAAATGTCATTTCATATTACCAGGTGGTACAATCCTCTGATGCAATCATGACAGAATGTTTCTTACCTGTCTGACATAAGTTGGGTGAAAATAGTTCCACCCATTCAGGGTTGCAACCTCCAGAGCAACTTCCTGTTATTTTGTTGCAGTAACTTTCTGAACAGTGACAATCATCTGCACAGCCTTCCCCGAAGCGTGGCCCTAGGCATTCTGTGAATCAAAATGCTCTCCATGTCATTCACTATACTGCTAGTTATTGTAATATCTTTGTATATTATGCCCTGATTTAATGTAATATCTTTCTTTTAACATTAAAAAAATGAGAAAGGCAAAGATATTTTGCCCTCAATTTCTAACTGTTGATAATTTATTCTCACCTTCTCTTCTCAATTTAATATATAATTATCGCCAAGATAACACGTTTAGTCACTTCTTGGAATTAGCAGCAGACATCCTGATTACTTTTGATATTTTAAGAGTGACAATTCAGCTCTGACCAAGACTCTTGTGGCTGCAAAATTTAACCACAGCTTGAAGGAGACTACTGGAAACTGCATATCAATTTATTTGACTGTGCCACTCTAAGGGAAACAAACACATTTCCATGGTTACACCATTCTTCTTAAAGTAATATATGCCACACTGTGGTTGTGGCGATAAATTTCTTTCCAGGATTTGTAATTTCTAAATTAGATTAAGAGAATATTAAATTGTTTTAGAACAAAGTTATTATTTTAAGTTGGTTTTCTATGTGAATTTTAGTTCACACAATTTCCAGTCCAGACTCAAGCCATACCTTCACAATTCACTTGTTCCATGTGAACTTCATAGCCTGGAGCACAACTTTGGTTTGGACATTCTCCCGTTATCTTATCACATGCAACATTCCCCACGCAGTGACATTTACCAGTGCAGGTAGATCCATAATAGTCAGTAGTACAAACATCAGGAACTACAGGGATAAAAACAAATGTTTTCAAAATGCGTTTGAAGTTTGAAGAATTGCTTTTCTGTTACGGTTAGTTGTGTAAATTCTTATTGAGACCAAACAATTTTAACTACATGCATCTCTACATAAACCATCATGTCTATAGGTAATACAAACTGTACAGATCTACAAATCATGTCTTTGAAAGCCAATTTATGTCAGTTTATAGTAGTTTGTTCTTTTCATTATACTCTTAATCTTCTTTATTTTTCTCCAAATGTGGTATTCTTTAATAAGCTCAGCTGCTATTCTTAGACCCAAATCTGCATTCTGTTCAGAACTAAGGCTTTATGTTTGATGTTGTGTTCTTGATAGGAGGACTAAATATTAATAGAAACATGCAAAGTTTAAACACAATCAACACATATTTAAGATATATTTATTCAATATGAAATACATTTCTTATCAAACTGTGGGGATTCCACTGTCATTTGTTTCAGTCAAAGTTTGATTTGTTTTTAAGAAAATTCCTCAAGCACTCCATACAGAGAAAATTTCATGGTAGACTTAAGGTATCATCAAAATGACACAGTTGGAATGTACACCACAAAGAAGATCTTGACATACAGTCCACTGAAGCTAGTCTTTTGAAATTTGAAAATTGAAATTTGACTTACTGGCAAAAACATTTAAACCTTCACAAACAAGAGAAGGAAAGTACTACCATTGCAACAGCATAACATCTTCCAACATATGTAGTAACATCAAAATAAAGTTATTTGGAAAAACAGGAGACATTGAGATAAAACTCAATGAACCATCTTTACCCCCCCCCCCCTCCAACTGACAAACTAGTCATGAGATGGTGGAAAACATCATGAAGAGATCACTTACGATTTAGTGAAATGATGACAATTATCTCTCTGAGAAAACTGGTCAAAAGATGTAAATCCACAAAACTTGGCTAAATTCTTTTTTTGGTGCATTAATTGTCCAAAAAAGTAATATTTTTTTATAAATGTATAGCTGAAAGTTGAAAACCTTTAACAACTATATAATATTCATGCAACCTGACCAGTCTCAGCTGCCATCCTAAACTTGATATATAATCCAGTGCATTTTTTTGGATATCAAATGTCCCAGTGAGTACAAATTTTCTTACAGTGGCAATAAAAATGTCTAAAAGTTTGATTTTGGTGACTATGTTTTGACTGTACTGGGAGGAGTAGGGGAGGTTGGGGAGGGGGAGAGGTCATTAACCATTAGGGTTTTAAACAATTAATGCACAGTACTTTTATAATGTACAGGATTTAAGATATATGATCAGATATTTACTCCCAGTCCATTCTATACAAATTGAGTTTCTATATATTTATTGCATTGAACAAATGTATCCTTAACAGCTCTGTATAGGAAGCTGTTCCATGGGATCCTGCAACACATCCTCATTGTACAAATGATTCACCTGTTTTGTTATGTAAATGAAGCTGCAACATATCGCAGTTGAGTAGGTCTGAGATCAGAGCAAGTCATTTTCCACTAATAATGTATCAAATGTTATATTGGATCTATATCCATCAAGTAACAGTACTAACCCTGACAATTAGTCCCTGTCCATCCACTACTACAGTCTGTTGATGATCCTGTACAAACTCCTGTAAATTTGTCACACTGCCCAGACTGACAGTGACAGGTCTGTAGGCAGCTGCCTCCATAGGTTCCTGAATCACATGCTGATGGCAAAGTAAAGAACTTGCTTATTTAAATGAAGTTGGAACTGATGGGAAAATTTTTCTATTGAATACTTTCATGTAACAGTTCAAAGCACTTTTATTGACAAATTCCTACTTTAGCTTGCAAAAAGTAACATGTAGAATGACGTTTTTTTCACACTAGCATACTCCACAAGTTAATATAACATAAAAGTTATAACAACTATCTGACACACTTGATTGACATAACCAGACTGTTGGTCTGGTATCAGTGTCAATTCTATTAACAGAAAAAAATGCCAGAACAGAAAACACCAGATGTCACTCACAATGGAGTCAAGAAATTTACTAAGTTATCTTCTAATAGAAATAGTTACCCAAAAAATCACACATTGTACTTTGGCAAGCTATAGTATCCACTATAAATTTGTTAAAAAACCAAAGCTGTTTTGAAGTTCCAACTAAACCTGATCAATGCGTAAGCCACTGAGGGTCTGCATGCTTGCTTTTAGTCTGTGTCACAGAACCAACTGTACTTCCAGAGACTTAGAAGGGTAACTTTGATGTTGACACAATAACAGTCCTTAACTTAAAACCCTTACAAATCAGTCTTCAGTACACTACAATGACCATTACATTTTGCGATATGAAATGAACATATCTTTTCTCTCTTTGTTAACTGAGTTAGTAAAGAGAAACCACTTACTATATAGTTTCATTATAAGTAAAAAAAATGCAATCTCATAGTTTGAGAATTGGTCACCAAAAATATAATAGATATAGCGTAAGCAGGTTTAGTAATAATTTCTCCTTTAACATTTTAGTATATATAATATCAAAATATGTTTAGAAAAGAAAACTTAATCCTGAATTCCTCAGGAGGATTATACCTATTCTAATAAGTTGTCAGTGTTTTAATATGAAAATTAAACTAGCTGGAGTAAGAAATGTTGCCTTTCATTAATAGCTTGGCAATTGTTTTCTTTTTCTTTTTCTTTAATGCAAGTCTTAGGGGTTAAAGGTATACTGTATGTTGATAGTTTGGGGAGTTTCATGTATAACAGCAATTTTCCTGTGTCTCAAAACGCGCTGGACGGAATATTGACCAAATTTCTGTATTTAGATTAGAAGCTTTAATTACTTATGCTACAAACCAAAAGTGAATGATTCCTGTTCAACTAACATCACAATTCAAGTTTATGGTTGACCAGTTATGGCTCCCACCCAAAAATTTCCCGATTAATACAGACTTTCAATAATTAATACTTCAAATCTGTATTACACCTTATTTTCCTATTGATATAATATAACTCTGGACGGAAATTTACAGCCTTGCCATGGAAGTTTAGCAAGTTAAAGATTTTCTTTTTTTTAATGAAATGCTGGACAATTTTAATCCTTTGGAACATGTTCATGGTCACCATTCAAGGGCTGGGGACTCTTCTTTATATTTGTATATCTTATCTAATTTCCAGCTGTGGTTCTCTTCAGTGGCATCTTGCAGTGCACTGTGCAGTAGGTTATCCTGAAATGTCTTGTTTATATGACATATGCAAAGCCATCTGGTAAAGCCATTATCCGACCAAAATTTAAATTCCAAAAGCCATACATCCCTAAATTACACGATAAGGTAGGAATGAT
>KN883662.1:4393-29068 GCA_000934455.1 Apostichopus parvimensis | reverse complement strand
CCACAGAGACAGGCAAGAGACTTAACCAAATGCTTCGCTAAAAAGATGTGTCTTCAGGGATTTCTTGAAAGTAGGGAAAGACACCTGATCCCGAACGTACGAAGGCAAGTCATTCCATGGTTTGGGCCCACACACAGCGAAAGCCCGGCTACCAAATTTGGTGCGCGTGGTGGGAATATATAACGAGTGGGAAGAAATGCTCCTGATGCTATATGGGGAGACACGTGTAATCAACATTGTATGGAGATATTCTGGAGCCTGTTTATGGATACATTTGAATACAAGTAGTTCCAACAGTGTCACTAAACTATCCATGTATACCTTAGAGTAAAGTTAACCTGAGTAAAATCACTGACCGTGCAGACGAAGCAAATCCTACCTAGACAATTTATGTTTAGTTATAGTGATAAAGAATACGTATAACTATTGCAAAAACACTGAACATCAGGTAGATCTAATACTTCTCTTTAAAATGTTTGTAAACTTTCTTAAGAATATTAAAGTACAAAATGAGTTACAAAGTTCCATTAAGGTTCCTATGCTTTGTCATAGATTCTTATAATAGTAATAACTTTCGTGGAAACGTGAGATTCGATCCGACTCCTCAAGTCCTCGAGTCATAGGCGTAGGAGGCGGGGGGGGGGGGGGCGGGGGGGGCTGCAGCCCCCCAACCCAAAAATTTTTGTGAAAATTCGGGCAATATGCTGAGAATTTTTCGGGCACCTACTGAAAGAAATATAATGCAATGTGTTTTTCAATGGTTCAACTGATATTATTATTATCATTATTATTGTAACGACTTCCCCAATAATTGTAACCAATATGGAAGGGTAATAACACGAGGCTCGAGTCCTTGAGTCCTCCAAACTGTTCAAGTCCGACTCCGGATCCTTCAAGTCCAATTTTAAATCCTGACAATTGCTGTAATTCGGTTCTGGACTTGAGTTGTACAACTCTAACAACACAAATCTTTTTATTACGAAAATCTTTGGCAGAGTCCGATGAAATGTTTACACTGGTAGTTATACATACATCGCATTCTTAATAACTAAAAGAATTCCAGTTATCTCTATGATTAACAATGTAACGTCTGAGATAAGAACATTAAAACATTATCGTCGAACATGTATAATAAAGTTTATTTTGCTGAATGTGTCGTAACGAGTATATCAAACATCAGTACAGTTGCAAAGTTGGTTACTAGAGGCATAGCTGTCACTATAACGATATACTCTTAAGATAGACGTGTCTATACAAGTTTAAAAACTTAGTGTTAGCCGCAGTAAACATCATCAAGTGGTTGTCAATAGCTTCATTATGAGTACAATGGCTTTTCTATATGAACCCAGAATAATATGCCATTGTGCGGAGTTTGCGTTCGTTCGATTTTAGGTTCACTGTAGCCATTTCCGTAGTGCAATGTACTATTATATAATATACAAGTGACGATTATAGTACGCTACATGTATTTTACAAGTAGACTAACATGTTCACGCTACTGCATATACGGGGAGAGGCGGGTGGCATGGTGGGTGTCGGTTACGGTAACAAAAAACTGAAAGTCATATATTTATTTACGTCAAAGTTTCGAAACATTTAACTTTCCGGGGCTTCGTCCCTGGAGCCCAGATAGGGCACAGAGATACATTCCAGGGAAATTTTAGCGTATGCTCAGTGCCGAAGCTTTTGTTGCAGCTTTGAACTCTATGTAAAATGACGTGTTCTCCAATTTTAATTGTAACTTTATACTTGGGCAGTTTTAAACTGTCCTCCCCATGCAATTGTTTGTTTGCTCTCAACTTTACCCTGCCCCCATTTTGAATTACAACCACCATCACTGAATGTGCCGAAATATAATTGTTCGTGTACGTATAAAAATATACTGATGGAGTTATTCTCCACAAACTGCTAGATATGCCAGGTGATATGGATGATTATCAGTGTTGTTGTCGATACATATTAGTTCGAGACCGAGACCTGGGTGTACGAGACCAAGACCGAGACCTCTCTTTATGCATTACGTAGTGAAAGAGTCAATATCCGTACAAATTTGGTGAATATTAAAAGACCACGCGATATGCATAGAAAGTTTCGATTATGTAACTTTCCTTATTTCGTAATTGTTCTTGTGACACCACAGTGGGCAGCACACAAACACCCCCCCCCCCAAAAAAAAAAAAAACAATTTGCGTAATACAGTACATATGTAAACTTTTTAGAACTAAGGAAAATAGCTGTTTCAACAAGCTATAACAGAAAAGTTATTGAATGGATGCTACTAAAATTTCAGAAAATTATAAATAAGACAAAATACCCTAACTAACCTTGGCCTAGGCCTAACTTATAATAAGTAGGACTTAGACTAAATAAAAACAAAAAACAAAAGTTAGCCAATAGAGGCCAACGATACCCAATTGCAGTAGGAATTCGGGAAGGAATATCAGCTTAGCATCATGTAGCCTATACAGAGCTACACACGCGCCGAGCAAACTACATGTCTGTCACGTATATATTCATAACATACGACAAAACAGTAGCATATCAGATACGTTACATTTTGGCCAGGGACATACTATCCCCTATTACGGCAGAACCCGAAAGCAGAAATACTTGAATAATAGCAGAACTGAGTAAGCTTGTATTCTTATTTTTGGAGTGTTAGTTAGTTTGTGAATGTTGTAAAAGTTCAAAAATGTGCACACAAAAATCGGTTTCGTGTCCTTCGAGCGTTAATTTAAAGTTTGTCATGTAATTAGCGTAGTTCAGTGCCCCAATATATCGCGATCGCAAAACAAAAGAACATTTCTACTAAAAAAGTTGATTTAGTCTACAAGTAGCATATAACCTATCAAATTTGAAGTCAACACAAGAAACAGTTAAGGAGAAATTGTGTTTGAATTATTTTTACTTTAAAATACAAAGCTGGTGGCGAAAAAAAAACACTTTTGGGGGGCTTAAAAGTTAAAAGTTAAAAGTTCTAGTCAGGGGATGCAATATTAATCGAATACACGAAATATAAAGCTTCGAGTATGTCTCAGTTTGCTGCCATAAGTAAGGCTTTCAGAAAGTCACAACTCCACCATAGCAGACACACAAGCGAAGAAAACACCACGGTAAAACAAAGCGCATGATTGATCTATATTCCATATACGAGTTTCAAAAGTTTAAAAAATGCGAAAACTGTTACCGTCTCAGTACAATATATACATGCCTACAATACATGTCGTCCGTACGTGTTAGTGTACATCACTAAATTAGCTCCGTGCGTAGTGTTGAGTCGTTTGTTCTGTCAAAGAGAAGCTAGTCAGACAGGGCCTTTTACAGTGTAATCTTTTATAATATTATATTTTTTTCCTGCACCTGTTGGGTAAATCACGGCTGAAGATAAACAATTGAGTATGCACATCATAATAACGGGGCAATTGTGGCTAATGAGTTTAAGTATATATCAGTATTAGGGACACTTAACATTTAGAGGGCCTCTGCGTAGACAATACTGCCTACAATACGTGTTAGTGACGAAGTGCGATGAACATATATTCGCCTGCGTAGTTTAGTGCTGAAATGAATAGCCTGATCGAAAGCTTTCCTCATCCGACTCCGCACATGTACGTCACAGGTTGACCTGCAGTCACGTGAACGCTGAGGAAGTTTTGTGAAAAGAGCAAATTCCTTGTCCAAAGGTGCTAGGTTTGAACAAGTTTTATCTAGTCCCAAAAGAGAAATATACTAGAGGATGTCAAAAAAACCACCAGCTATGCCTTTTAAGTATCGCCTACCCATTTATATGCATGTCATATGTACCCAAATCAATAGGGGACATCGGTGGGAGACAGAGCATCATTGTGTTAAGTATTTAAGCATACGTGCTGTCAAAGTCCTTGTTATTTCATGTTTATCAGCCTGAACTACACATGCACACCACATACATATGAACACACGCCATCGTAATCGCATTGGTTATGATTAACATCTAAATCAAAAATCTAGGTTTGTAGGTTTATGAGAGTTGGCATTTCCTTTAGAGAAACTATAGGGTGAATGTAATTTTAGTTTTCAGTAACAAGACGCTTCAAAGTGAATTTTACAAGGGGGGATATGGAAACGGTTACTGTCATTATCATGTAATGCTGATATACAACACAACACAAATATTAATTCATTACAACTTTACAATAAAATAGTTGAAATGGCTTTCATACTAAATGCTTGCTATTAAAATATCATTAAGATCTATTAAAGTCGAGTGTATAGATAACAATATATAATATAACAATATTATAATTTATTCGTCAGTGTCATTTGGAAGGTGTAAGTTTTTCCCACCATTAGATTCTCAAATATGTGTGATGTAGCATCAGGTTCCCAAATATTCTTAGTTCCTTCATCATTTGGTTCCACTTCATTTGAAGAGTAGTATATGGTGAAAATAGACACACCACTTCCACAGTTAACTTGTTCATCTGAGGGTACCTTTGAAAATGCAGTGCAGTAGACATTCTCAAATGTAAGAACTTTGTTTCAACTATCTTTACATACTTCTAACTGGAATATTTTCTAGTACTCAGACCTAACATCAGTAATTTACAGTAATTTATCAGCAGAAAGATTCCCTGATATATTACTACCGGTGCCGGTACCTTTATGCTTGGTTATATAATACATGGTAAAAGGTGGAATCAGATAAATAAATATGTTTATGTCCCGTAACCGTTTATTCACATTTTGTGGTATGGAATTATAGATTACAGAAGGGGACCTCCAATTTTATTATAACAAAAGCAAGCAAAGGTTACTGGCCTTGTTAATTGATTCTTGCCCTCTCAATAAACCAAGATTTACATTATAGCTCTGTACACAACCGTAAAAATATAAGTTCAACCGCATAGCAAAGCAGGACAAACAAGATGCATCAACTTTCAAGCCAGCTGTGAAATTTCACTTCACCAGTTTTATTCATTTCAACTCAATAAATGTTCATGTAAATTGCTCCATTTGTGTGAAGCACAATCAGAATTGTATATGCGAAGCTACTAGCATCCCTGCTGGATTATAAGCAATCAATACAATATGTAACTCCTACTGTTTACCACATCTACTGTGAAACCATACAAAATTTCTGTACGCTCCGCGCCAACCTGTGGTGGCGCTCCGCTTAGATAGTGTCGAAAGGGCCCCTACAGACCATTCTCGCCCCCCTTGACCAATACCCCTAGCTCCGCCATTGCATCTTCTGTGAAACCATACTTTTTTCTTCAAAAACAACAATGGAAATTGGAGATAACATTGCAAAAGCTATATGTATTGTGGAGTTGCAGAGAAAAATACTACCATAGCATTGTTCTACTAACCTCTATATAATTCTGATTTGGGATGTAAATATTGAAATTTACCTTCTTGAACATAGCAAAACTTTACAGACTTTATAAACTAACAAAATTATTACCATAGGGATACTAAACTAGCAGAAAAATTGATATATTATGGAACTAGACTTGTTTCGAGTGAATAGTGTTAAATCTGCAATATGCATGTTTTTAAACGAATTTAGCAATATTTGACATACTTGCCAAGTTATCTCTACATTTTCTTGCCTTTCACCAACAACATTTGCTTAAAACTTCTCCTGGACCACTTAATGGAATTGTAAAGGATCAATAGATTGAAGTAACTAGTAACATGTATAAAATAGTATATGTATGCATTTTAATAAAAAGGTAGTTAATAATTAACATGATGTTTTGACAACTTGTGCCAAATTGTCTCTGCAAAATAAAGAGTTGAAAGTCTAACATTTTTTAAGATACCAACAATTCACTATCTATTCACTATAAATATATGTTCTAGAAGAAGAAAACAACAAGGGTGCAACCTAATGTGTAGGTTTCTGAGAATTGGCCTTCCCTCAGATGGAACTAGGGTAAATGTGCACTTTACATTAATATCAAACTTTTTTAAGGTGAATTGCAGAAGGGGTATTAAGTAACATAGGGAAGGTTACTGTCATAATCATCGAATGTTGACAGGCAAAAAAAAAATGCCCTCAATTTGATATAGAATAGAGGTTGCATTGCATTGAATAATCAGTTGCATTGCAATTTTAACAGAGAGTATTTTACAGAGATATACCCCATCCCCTAGCTAACCCTAGGTTTACCTTTACAATCTATTATAGCAAGGAGCAGAGACTAGAAGTCCTCCTAGATCACAGTTCACAGAGTATTACTTACCTTTCTATTTACCAGTCTGAACACAATAAATCATAATAATATACTTTTCAATCCCAGTAGAACAATAACACTTTGACCTCAACAGTTATTCTCCACAGCAGAACCCTAAACCTGTCTGTTATATCTATCTGCACAGATCACTGCCAAGAAATTAACCTTGAGTATGATGTCATTGGTGATGTGCCTCTGTTTCGTATGAGAGAGTGCAAATGAGAGGACACAGTAACTTCCTGTCTGGCTCATGCCTGGTCCCATACCTAAATTATATAACTTGTATATTTTATTTCTTGGAAGACAGCAGTAGATTTTCCATAAGTCCATACAGTAGCAATATGTAGTTGGTTACATTGTATACTCATTCAGAAGATTTCCAGTAGTATTGGAGTATTTGATACCAACATGTAGTAGTTAATAGTAAGTGTAGAGTAGTTTTTTCGATCAGCAAGCATACCTCTCGATAAATCATGAAGTCGCTGACTTAAAACTATATTGTCGCAGGGCCCTCATTATTTGTTTGCTCACAAACCACTGTGAAAAATTCATGGAGGAGTGCTGTGAAACTATTAAAACGTCCTTTACAATCATATTGCAAAATAAAATCTAGAAGGGTAGGAGAGAATCAACAACATTTAACACTGGCAAGAAATGCATTTAGTATCACATGCACTAACTTTGATATGTCACAGGAAACAAATTGATGTAACAAATAACTTTAAGCCTATGCACTGTGATGTAATATACTACAAAATACCTGTACAAATGGTAGTAGCATTCAACATCGGACTCTTTGGACCTTCTCCCATATCTCCTTCCCGTACTGCTGCTACACTGAATGAGTAACTTTCCTCTGGTGTGAGGGCGGTAAACGTGAAATTCAGGGCCTTGATAGAGGTAGACGTATCCTGGATAGACCAATCCTGTCCTGATGGACAGGATTGTGCCAGCTTGTAGTAAGGTGTATACCCGATGACAGGGGGGGTCCCCATCTTCATTTCCTTCATCCCAGGCTGACCAGCTGATGGTGACTGTTGAATTAGTTATAGAACCTTTCTTTGGAGCAGATTGCAGTACAGGCAGATCTAGAGGCTCAAATGGGAAAGTAGTAAAGAAAAAACAGATAATGTTTCATCAGACGTGAACATGGTCTATTGCTTTATACAATGAACACTATAAAACCATTAGAGAATGAGTAATTTTCTCTTCAATGTCTACAATTGGACATGGATTGTAGTTCTGAAGTCAGCTGTATAGTAGGCCTAGTAGAAATCTGGTGATAATACTACTTACGTACATATAACCTAAATACTGTATTTGGTAATGTTGTTGCTACCTTTAGAGATATATCATTTAAAGTTATATGAAGGTGTGTACAATTAAGTGTAATTAATAGCTAGTCATAGATTGCAATCAGTTGCAATATTTTGTTATAAGATATTGCAAGAGTTGCAAGCAATGAACATATATGGTGAAGGCCAGACTGTTAGAATACAACTTGACTGTGAGCTACCTGATCATCACGAAAATCCTCAAGTTCCACTTTATTCTACTTTTATTCAAAGTTGATAAAGCAGTTTAACATGTTTATCATTATTTTGAAGAAAATCCTACTCTAAGAGCAAAGTGCAACCTTTTAACCATGGGCAAACATTTAGTCTGAACTATGTTGACATAATTTAACTTTTGATCTTTGCCAATGCACAGGGAGCTATTTATACAGACTGAAGTTATATAAACATTGAATCTGGAGATCGTATTTCAAAGGTTTGATTCTGACACATGTTGACTTCACTAACATTCATCTATATCAAAAACAATAAAATACTCATACTCAACAAAGTACATGGACCAATATATCACATAATAAAATCAAACAACATTATACTAGTGCTTATGTTTCCTTACATAGTCTTCAGATTGAAATTTAAGTAAAATAAAGGAAAGCAGAAAACATTAAACTGAGTTTACCTACTGGTATGTTGTATTAATTGAAACGTTAAAAAGAGGCATGAAATTCATTGATACACCAATTTCAAAAGTGTAATAAGAAATAAAATCTCCAAAAGTGTGGTAGCATGAGATTATGTGTTACCGGTACATTACTTTTAAATTTCAAACTTTCTTCTCTAGAACTAAAGACATTGTCATATCATGGTTAGTGTAATTTATATTTAACATCCTCCTTTTATAGGTTATCTTTCCATATAGTTTTGGATAGTTCACTTACTTCACTGTTACAAGTTGCAAACTGTGTTTCAAACATACAAAGAAAATGGCTTTGCCACCTTCCGGCTTAATACTTAGCAATTCTAAAGAGACCACGGTTGACCCCTAAAGTACAAATGTAACAGATGCAAGTATGCTACTCACCAAAAACATCTATAGTTATGTTATATACTGCATATTTCTTGCCATCTTTCTTCAGCTGACAGTAGAGTGTCTGTCCATCTGTGACATTATCTACCATGAATGGAGCAGTTTTTGTTGTTGCATTACCACTCAACTGTGCAGAAGAAATGCCATCGTCATCTAAATGTTCATGATGTCTTGACAGAACAAAATTTAATTGATTAATGTCTGAACTACTTGGACCCTTGGCAGCTGTGCAAGTCACAGGAACTGTTACTCCAGGATTCTTACGGGTATAGGCAGCATCTATTAGACCTTAAATGAGGAAGGAATGAGGAACACTCATAGTGGTCTTTATAAGATATAAGAATAAGATCATACTGTGCTAGGACCATTATATGTTAACTAGAATGGTAATACTTTGCTGAGAATGAACTGATATTGAACACCCAATATTTTGATAAGAAAGAACTGAAATTGCAAAGATAAGACTTTGATGAGAATGTATTGAGATTCAGTAGTGCAATGCCCTGAACATCATTTACTGAATTTACAACATTAAATCATGATTGCCTAAACTGAATAATTGAGAATCAAACCTTAAGCATATTACCTTCCCCCAGGTTACAATGAGCACACCTTTACTAATATATGTATTCATGGACAAATGAGCTGTTTGCTTGACTCAACATATAATTGCCATAAACTTAATGACACCAAGCAGTATGACAGAATAAAGAAACAAATCAAAATGGTAAAATTGTTGTGCAATGTCATGCTTTATGTGATTACAGACATTTAATTAACAAATGCATTTTTTTATTAACTCAAATTGTATAAATTGCTGGTAACAGTGATTTATCAAAGATCCTCTTATGTAGGCAGCTGCAGAGATACAAACTGATCGACGGCTAAAGAATCAGAAATCATTAATTAACGCAGTCACTGACAAATACCTTATGGGTTCAATTGATAAAGGCATTTCCTGCAACCAGGTTCTCTACTTCATTGAAGATAACAAACTTCATCATTACAATGATCACGGTTCAGACAAGAACTGGAGTAGGTACAGACTCCCCACATCATATATAGCAATGAGTCATGTCAACATGCCTAATTCTCTTTCATGACTAAAAATTTTTCTAAGTTTTCTTTAAATGTCATTTCATATTACCATGTGGTACAATCCCCTGATGCAATCATGACAGAACGTTTCTTACCTATCTGGCATAAGTTGGGTGAAAATAGTTCCACCCATTCAGGGTTGCAACCTCCAGAGCAACTTCCTGTTACTTTGTTGCAGTAACCCTCTGAACAGTGACAATCATCTGCACAGCCTTCCCCGAAGCGTGGCCCTAGGCATTCTGTAAATCAAAATGCTCTCCATGTCATTCACTATACTGCTAGTTATTGTAATATCTTTGTATATTATGCCCTGATTTAATGTAATATCTTTCTTTTAACATTAAAAAGATGAGAAAGGCAAAGATATTTTGCCCGCAATTTCTAACTGATGATAATTTATTCTCACCTTCTCTTCTCAATTTAATATATAATTATCGCCAAGATAACATGTTTGATCACTTTTTGGAATTAGCAGCAGATATCCTGATTACTTTTGATATTTTAAGAGTGACAGTTCAGCTCTGACCAAGACTCCTGTGGCTGCAAAATTTAACCACAGCTTGAAGGAGACTACTGGAAACTGCATTTAAATTTATTTGACTGTGCCACTCTAAGGGAAACAAACAAATTTCCATGCTTACACCATTCTTCTTAAAGATATATATGCCACACTGTGGTTGTGGCGATAAATTTCTTTCCAGGATTTGTAATTTCTAAATTAGATTAAGAGAATATTAAATTGTTTTAGAACAAAGTTATTATTTTAAGTTGGTTTTCTATGTGAATTTTAGTTCACACAATTTCCAGTCCAGACTCAAGCCATACCTTCACAATTCACTTGTTCCATGTGAACTTCATAGCCTGGAGCACAATTTTGATTTGGACATTCTCCCGTTATCTTATCACATGCAACATTCCCCACGCAGTGACACTTATCAGTGCAGGTAGATCCATAATAGTCAGTAGTACAATCATCAGGAACTACAGGGATAAAAACAAATATTTTCAAAATGCGTTTGAAGTTTGAAGAATTGCTTTTCTGTTATGGTTAGTTGTGTGAATTCTTATTGAGACCAAACAATTTTAACTGCATGCATCTCTACATAAACCGTCATGTCTATAGGTAATGCAAACTGTACAGATCTACAAATCTTAACTTCCTTGAAAGCCAATTTATGTCAGTTTATAGTAGTTTGTTCTTTTTATTATACTCTTAATCTTCTTTATTTTTCTCCAAATGTGGTATTCTTTAATAAGCTCAGCTGCTATTCTTAGACCAAATCTGCATTCTGTTCAGAACTTAGGCTTTATGTTTGATGTTGTGTTCTTGATAGGAGGACTAAATATTAATAGAAACATGCAAAGTTTAAACACAATCAACACATATTTAAGATATATTTATTCAATATGAAATACATTTCTTATCAAACTGTGGGGATTCCACTGTCATTTGTTTCAGTCAAAGTTTGATTTGTTTTTAAGAAAATTCCTCAAGCACTCCATACAAAGAAAATTTCATGGTAGACTTAAGGTATCATCAAAATGACACAGTTGGAATGTACACCATAAAGAAGATCTTGAGATACAGTCCACTGAAGCTAGTCTTTTGAAATTTGAAAATTGAAATTTGACTTACTGGCAAAAACATTTAAACCTTCACAAACAAGAGAAGGAAAGTACTACCATTGCAACAGCATAACATCTTCCAACATGTGTAGTAACATCAAAATAAAGTTATTTGGAAAAACAGGAGACATTGAGATAAAACTCAATGAACCATCTTTACCCCCCCCCCCCTCCAACTGACAAACTAGTCATGAGATGGTGGAAAACATCATGAAGAGATCACTTACGATTTAGTGAAATGATGACAATTATCTCTCTGAGAAAACTGGTCAAAAGATGTAAATCCACAAAACTTGGCTAAATTCTTTTTTTGGTGCATTAATTGTCCAAAAAAGTAATATTTTTTTATAAATGTATAGCTGAAAGTTGAAAACCTTTAACATAATATGCATGCAAACCTGACCAGTCTCAGCTGCCGTCCTAAACTTGATGTATAATCCAGTGCATTTTTTTGGATATCAAATGTCCCAGTGAGTACAAATTTTCTTACAGTGGCAATAAAAAAGTCTAAAAGTTTGATTTTGGTGACTATGTTTTGACTGTACTGGGAGGAGTAGGGGAGGTGGGGGAGGAGGAGAGGTCATTAACCATTAGGGTTTTAAACAATGCACAGTACTTTTATAATGTACAGGATTTAAGATATATGATCAGATATTGGCTCCCAGTCCATTCTATACAAATTGAGTTTCTATATATTTATTGCATTGAACAAATGTATCCTTAACAGCTCTGTATAGGAAGCTGTTCCATGGGATCCTGCAACACATCCTCATTGTACAAATGATTCACCTGTTTTGTTATGTAAATGAAGCTGCAACGTATCGCAGTTGAGTAGGTTTGAGATCAGAGCTAGTCATTTTCCACTAATAATGTATCAAATGTTAAATTGGATCTATATCCATCAAGTAACAGTACTAACCCTGACAATTAGTCCCTGTCCATCCATTACTACATTCTGTTGGTGATCCTTTACAAACTCCTGTATATTTGTTACATTGCCCAGACTGACAGTGACAGGTATGTAGGCAGCTGGCTCCATAGGTTCTTGAATCACAAACTGATGGCAAAGTAAAGAACTTGCTTATTTAAATGAAGTTGGAACTCATGGGAAATTTTTTCTATTGAATACTTTCATGTAACAGTTCAAAGCACTTTTATTGACAAATTCCTACTTTAGCTTGCAAAAAGTAACATGCAGAATGACGTTTTTTTCACACTAGCATACTCCACAAGTTAATATAACATAAAAGTTATAACAACTATCTGACACACTTGATTGACATAACCAGACTGTTGGTCTGGTATCAGTGTCAATTCTATTAACAGAAAAAAATGCCAGAACAGAAAACACCAAATGTCACTCACAATGGAGTCAAGAAATTTATTTAGTTATCTTCTAATAGAAATAGTTACCCAAAAATCACACATTGTACTTTGGCAAGCTATAGTATCCACTATAAATTTGTTAAAAAACCAAAGCTGTTTTGAAGTTCCAACTAAACCTGATCAATGCGTAAGCCACTGAGGGTCTGCATGCTTGCTTTTAGTCTGTGTCACAGAACCAACTGTACTTCCAGAGACTTAGAAGGGTAACTTTGATGTTGACACAATAACAGTCCTTAACTTAAAACCCTTACAAATCAGTCTTCAGTACACTACAATGACCATTACATTTTGCGATATGAAATGAACATATCTTTTCTCTCTTTGTTAACTGAGTTAGTAAAGAGAAACCACTTACTATATAGTTTCATTATAAGTAAAAAAAATGCAATCTCATAGTTTGAGAATTGGTCACCAAAAATATAATAGATATAGCGTAAGCAGGTTTAGTAATAATTTCTCCTTTAACATTTTAGTATATATAATATCAAAATATGTTTAGAAAAGAAAACTTAATCCTGAATTCCTCAGGAGGATTATACCTATTCTAATAAGTTGTCAGTATTTTAATATGAAAATTAAACTAGCTGGAGTAAGAAATGTTGCCTTTCATTAATAGCTTGGCAATTGTTTTCTTTTTTTTCCTCTTTAATGCAAGTCTTAGGGGTTAAAGGTATATGTTGATAGTTTGGGGAGTTTCATGTATATAACAGCAATTTTCCTGTGTCTCAAAACGCGCTGGACGGAATATTGACCAAATTTCTGTATTTAGATTAGAAGCTTTAATTACTTATGCTACAAACCAAAAGTGAATGATTCCTGTTCAACTAACATCACAATTCAAGTTTATGGTTGACCAGTTATGGCTCCCACCCAAAAATTTCCCGATTAATACAGACTTCCAATAATTAATACTTCAAATCTGTATTACACCTTATTTTCCTATTGATATAATATAACTCTGGACGGAAATTTACAGCCTTGCCATGGAAGTTTAGCAAGTTAAAGATTTTCTTTTTTTTAATGAAATGCTGGACAATTTTAATCCTTTGGAACATGTTCATGGTCACCATTCAAGGGCTGGGGACTCTTCTTTATATTAGTATTTCTTATCTAATTTCCAGCTGTGGCATCTTGCAGTGCACTGTGCAGTAGGTTATCCTGAAATGTCTTGTTTATATGACATATGCAAAGCCATCTGGTAAAGCCATTATCCGACCAAAATTTAAATTCCAAAAGCCATACATCCCTAAATTACACGATAAGGTAGGAATGATTAAACCTTTACAAAAACATGATGGAAGAGGAAAAGATGTTGAAATATTAAAGTACAGCTTTACCGGTTAAGCAGTTCAACCCCTTCCATCCAGTATTGCAGCTGCAGCCATATGGATGAGCGAGGCAGAAGAGGTATTTACTGCAACTGCCATCACCGCCACCGCTAGAACATTTCCTTTCACATGTGTTTCCATATCTGTTACCTCCACAACCTAACCAAAAAATATAAATACATTAAAATGCTGCCGTAGTCACGTGAGAAACATCTCAAACTCAGTGCTGTTTCCAAGAAGGCATACAACTACATTAATTACCAGTCAACACAAAAGCTGCATTCTTATACTAATGTGCAGACACTATATTGTTTAAAAGCATAGTCCTGCAGGAACAATGAGTGCAAAGGTTTATTGTCATAAGTTTTAGATGTTTCAAGTGTATTGAACAAAATCATATAATGAGTCTAGTAACATTTTGTCATCAACATATTAGGAAATTATTGAAAACTAACAAAATATGGTACATACACCCTTTCATCTATTCCACTGACAATATCCACATTTGATGACACAGAAAACCCTTATACACAACCCAGTCACAAATATGTTGGCTATAAATGACTGAAAATTGATGTTCGTTGCAAAGTACAGTTCAAGAAAGCTTGATGAGTCATGCTGATTTTCCTGACACTTATCTCAGAATCATCGGTTCACGGACAACTCCCCCCTGGACGATTACCCGCCGGAAGATTACTCTCGGACGATTGCCCCTCGGACAATTCCCACCCAGACAATTCCCAACCCTGACAATTGGCCCCCCCCCCGGACAATTCCAACCCGGACAATTGCCAACCCTGACAATTGCCCCCAGGACAATTCCCACTCCGGACAATTCTCACCCATGACAATTGCCCCCCGGAAAATTTTCCCTAGGACAATCCCCTCCTCGGAAATTTCGACGACTGATTGACAGCCCATGTAGGCGAGATTAAGGTTTTAAAAAAAATTGGGGGTGTGCAACAGAAGATTTTAGTTTTTGGCTTCGATGACAATCGTAACCTGTGCATTCACACAGGCGGAGAGTGTGGGTATGCGTGTGTGTGTGTGGGGGGGGGGAGGGGGGTGTAACGCCTCGCTTTTAAACACGATATCTCAAGAAGGGAAGCTTGGACCAATATAATATTGGTGTATATGAGTAACACATTGGATAGAAGAACCCTATCGTTTTGTGGGTAGGTTAAAGATCATTTTGAGTCACCAGGGGCCAAATAGTAAAAACCTTGGAAACACGATATCTCAAGGATGTAAGCTTGGACCAATCTCATATTTCGTGAGTAAGAGGACCACATTTAGGAGCAAAAGCCTCTAGTTTATTGTGGAGGTCAAAGGTCATTTGGGATCAAATTGTGTAAACGTAAACATAATATCTCAAGAAGGGAATGTTGGACGAATCTCATATTTAGTATGTAGTTGTTACACATTCAGTACAAAATTTGATTGAGGTCAAAGGTCATTTTGTGGAAACCTTGTTTATAAGCTACTGTATCTACTACTGACCAGCCTATCAGAAAACATGTGCGTTAGGAATCATACAAATAGGAGGCTATTGGCAATTGGAAATGAGCTTATAGGCATCCGTTGAATCTAAAACTCAAAACTGTAAACTCAAACATATTTGCATTTGCTTCAACCTGCCGCTCGGAAGCCCTACTTTGTGTGCAAAAGGTGTACGTTCTCTTTGTAGTACAGCGGTTCTATTGGACGTTTTCTGTCGTATTTATTTCAGGTTGGATGTAGTTTTGCTGTGAACAGGCATCGATTACGAAACTTAGCAGTTCGTCTAGTTAGATTTTTTACTATGACTAATGCGAAATAATTGTGTAAAATGGTCTTAGTTTGGCAGTGAGTTCACAAGCTTTTGTCTGGATCGGCTGTTGATCTCAATATGTGTAGTCTCTTCCACCAGTTTCAGCATAGCTAGGCCTTAAAAGTTCCGTTCGGCTTTCGTCATGTTTATGATTATGAGACAACTTGAACAAACCTGGCTAGGTCTGTGAGCAATTTTATGTTGTCTTGGCCAGCAACGGTTGGGTAGAATAGGGTTCTTTAACATAACAACGTGAAGAATACCAGTCAGAAAACCAATAAACTTATGATGGCAAAACATCTCCTTAATTATTTCTTAAGGCAATTTTCCTATTGGCTATAAGTCATAATTCAAAAGTATATACAATTTAACTTATTTAAGGAGTTTTGAGACAAGTTTGCTGTTGTTGCTGCTAGGATATTTGAAAGATATGCTCTTACAACCTCAGATTTTCATTGCTTAATAGATCACTTTGATTTAGGCAGTGTAATGGAGTAATTGCGATAATTTTTGGCGTATCAATCTGCAGCTAAAAGACAAGATAAATAATGGGAAAATGTACGAAGTCGCAGCGGTTCAAAGTAGTAGTGAGGTACTGTTATGCTTAGGACTCCCCCATGATGGTTCGGGCCATTTCTATTGTAACAGCTAGTTCGGGTTATACTACCAACCAGAAGTCTACTGCACTGAAATCATCGAAACCTGAATGCATTTTGCGTTTTGGTTTCGAGGGGCAAACTTCGCTTTTGGCCCCCCTGTCAAAATTTATAGCATACAGTTTATATGGGCCCAAACCACCTTTGGGCGCCCCTATACCCTTGTGCTAAAAATAGCATGTAAAACAGATATCACAAAGATGATAAACAGTATAATAGACTTCATGATACTATTGAATAAAAAAGCACCATCAGTTGTATTCACGCCCATGACTTACGGAGTATTCTACCATCAGGGGCGTGTGCAGGGAGGGGGGCGGGGCTGCTGAAAATTTTGGCTAAATAATGAAGATAATTTACTACAGAAATGGCAAAATATTGCACCAGTGTGCATCTAAGCACGCTTCTTTATTAAATATCTCTAAAAGGGGAGGGGGGACACCCCCTCCACTTAGATCCCTCACCCAGGACGGCGATCATTACATTTCATCACATTTTTGGCCCCACACCCCTATGGAAATTTCTGCACGTGCCCCTGACCATCAATCACAAGTTGATCAAAAGTTTAAAAAGTTACAGTTTGGTAGGGATTGGGATAAGGTGTATATGACTTCCTGGAAATATCTTTCAAATTAACATCACCTCAAAAATTTGCCCGCTTTTTTTTATTTTAGAGAGTGATATATGCAGTTTTGTAGCCAGGGGAAAGTGAGTGCCGGCTAATTTGAAGAGAGTGGCGGCTAATTTGTCTGACGATGGCGAGCGAAGCCAGCCCGGGAGCATAGCGAGCCCTCCTCTGCGTGAGGTCCAGGGGCCCTTGGTGGGGTTCGAGGGGCGAAGCCCCTGAAGATACTGGGTTTTAGTTGATTTCAATGCCTTTAGGTGGCTCTATTCTACCCCTATTATATACTTATTGCGATAAATATTTTGAAACCCGCCCAAAAACGCTACACAGATACCTAAACTTTCCGACAATTGCGATACAAATTTCCGAATGTATACGAGCGAAATGTATTGACGTTGTTGTCACAGTAAATATGTGTGTGATTGCTCTCTCGTATAGTGGCGGAGCTAGGGGTATCGGTCAGGAGGGGCGAGAATGGTCTGTCCGTGTCTGCGCTTGTGAGTTATGGCTCGCTCGTTGCGTTGATGATCATCTTTCGACACTATCTAAGCGGAGCGCCACCACAGGTTGGCGCGTAGCGTACAGATTTTTTTGAATAAAGATACTCCCTAGATCGTTGGAAATGACCCTTTCCGGGCCTGGCTAATTTGCAGATAAACGAAGAATAAATAGGTGTAATCGCCAAATTATACCAACAAAATGTGACAAATGTCAATAGGTAGATGAGAGCGCAATAAAAAAGGCAATAATCGCGAATAAGTAAAAAGTGGTAAAGAGGTGAAAAGGGCGCCAGCAGTCCATTTGAGTCCGTCAGGGGGGCATCCGCCCCCCTGACTGTATGGATGCTCCGCCACTGCTCTCGTACGTATCACTCACACATGTACTGCATGCAGCTGTTATGATTACCGTGTCTGCGCTTGTGAGTTATGGCTCGCTCGTTGCGTTGATGATCATAGTTTCGTAGTATTACTAGTTACCCAGGTTTTTTTTTGGTTTTGTTCAGGCTAGAGAATCGGACTACAGTATTCTAAATTCTGATTCAGAATAGTAAAAGGCCTATTTTGTGTAAATTTGGGAACAACATATTTCGAGTTTGACACAGGTAATTTTCAGTGTATTTTGATTTCATTTAATACAATATTCACTGATTTTTGTGACGGTCGGTAGGAAGCTTGAGTGCCGGTCGGTAGGATGCTGATTTACTCTGAGTGCCGGTCGGCAAGCACTAGTGGCGGTTACGCCCGACCGGCGCCGACCGGCGTGGCTACAACACTGGATATGTGTATCAAAATCATCAAACAATAGATACATTTATCATTCAGACTTAGTCTATAATTATATCGCTATGTTACTTTCATTTATTTGATTCATTGAATATGTAATTTTGTCTATATCATTAATTGCAAGTGCAGCTACAAAAGCTTAAAATTGTTATCAGGTAACATACACCACTTTGTAAATGTTCATCAAATGGGCAAGCCAGTGGGCTTGTCTTCCAATATAAGAGAAAAAAGGAGCCTGCACAAAAGCAGAAGTTCCATGCAGGTTTGAGTCCCAGTGAAGCTGGTGGTCGATTGTTCCCCAGTTTGAAATCGCATTGATTTAATGAAGTTCTATTTTCTGAAATATTATTTCATGGTTTATTTTACACTATGTATACATATTCTTTAAAAAAAAAATCTAAATTGTGTGAAATTTCTCCGTTTTCAGTATCGTGGGAACAAATATTGCTCTCGTATACACGCAGTGCAGTACGGTTGAAATCAGTATCAGAATCCGTAGGTCCACTTATGCATATTAATGAGATTGACACCAACAACAATAGGGACCATCTACTCACTATGGGTAACCTACCCACCAAGTATGATCGGATCTTGCATCATTCAGTTATCGTGATTACAAGCCGGCGTCACAGACAGACACAGGCACACACACATGTGTGACTGCATAGATTCCTTTTGCCTCTGGCAAGGAATAAAAAGGAGACAAAGAAAAGTCTATCCGAACACACTGCAGCTATAGTGCGAAGTACGCAGAAAAAATGTCAAGGTTATTTAGCTAACATGCATGTGGAAGGAGTAATTAATTCTCAGAGCATCAATGCAGCCAGTGCGCGTGAAGCGCGCCAAATCTATTTTTTTCCAAAACTTTACCGTATTGACGCCCAAAATATTATCATTGTGTCAGTTTAGCTATAGTATACACAACGCACGCGAAACAAGAAAGTGTTTTGGTCTCCTAAAATACAGTCGTTTTGCTATTTAAGCTGTTCAATTCAACGGTGTTTAAATGTTTCACTACATTGCAAAATTATTACATTGGTAGCGTGACAGGACGAAAGTGGTAATTCAGATCTCTATGTAAGTAGACCAAAGTAAACCCATATCTCACTCCTTTATGTAAAAAAAAATAAGCGACATGGTTTACACACCGAAAGCGGAAATAAATATATAATGCACGAGAATCTCGCACACAGATACGCGTTGTTCATATCTTTAACTTCGCGATTATACTTTCTCAGGTGAGTTGGGCCTGTTGGTTATGCTAATATAAAATATGGGGTGGGAACTGTCCGGGGTGGGAATTGTCTAAGTGGGAATTGTCCAGGGGGTAATTGTCCAGGGGGGAGTTGTCTGGGGGTTATTGTCCAGGGGGGAGTTGTCCGGTCACCGAATCATCAACAGGCTGCGGTACAACTAATAGTATATATGTTTATGTTGTAATTTTGCATTTGTGAGATAAATTTGTGAATGTTGAACTTGAAATAATAAAAATGATACGATTCAGTCTGCAAAATAGGATATGATTAAACCATTCTTGATACTCTAGGTAAATTAATACTACTTGTAAGTATCCTGCAATTATTAAACTTACATGTATACAATCTGGGTTGGGGGGGGGGGACCAAATCACCAGACAAAGCACAAACAGCATGCAATGACTCAAACTGTCTCAATTAGAAGATTTAAGTAAAGCCACTCAAATCACTCAATTAATTTTCCCAAGGGTTTTGAAATTTCTGAACAAACTGGTGTACAAATAAGGCCTTATAAATCATCATCATTTCAAAACCTCCTTCTAATCTGCAGATAAGGTAGCTAACAGAATTTGAAATAACCAACAGCATATCTTTATGTGCAAGATACAAGTTATCAAGCTTTTGAACAGACTTGAGCCATTGTTGTTCCCTTTAGTAACATCATTTTTGTAAATAAAAAAAGGAGTGGATTACCAGTGAGCTTGAACAAATGTACATTGATGATTTTGAAATTTATTTTATTCAGAATCCTTCTCTGTCATGAATATATGCAGATACATATTTCCCAGCAGTAAAACATGGAGAAAACCGTTACCTTCTTCACAAGTTGTTCCTTTGAATCCAGGGGCACAAATGCATTTTCCACTGTTCTCATCACAAATGCCTCCGTTATAGCAGTTATCACATATACCATCACACGCATCTGGACCCCATCGATGAGCAGGACAAGCTGATGTTATGAAAAGATCATGCAAAGATGTCAATTATGATTATGCAGCTGACACAATAGTAAATTATCTTACTATATACTAAAATGTACATGGCCTGCACCGTCACTATGGTGCATGTGTATCGTCACTCATCAAATCTAAGATTTGTTAGTGAAACACTTAACCAAGATCTTTATAGAACTGCTTTTCACATTTTGGATCACAATGTACCAGCCAGAGTCTATTTATATATTCTTTACTGCACCTATGTCTCTGATGAAGTTCTAATGGGCCTGGCTTATCCAAGTGTGATCGCTTACATACCACAGTGACAAAGGTAGGCATTTGGAAAAACACAATCCAAAAATACAGGAGCTTATCCCCCTTTTTTAGTTAAAAATGTTGATCATATCCTCTGTTTAAGTAATACACACATCTCTCAAGCATGCTGTCCTTGCTCTCACCCTATTTTTAAAATTGATAATATTGAGACAATTGCTTAGATTGTTAACTTGTGATGCTTGTTCAACACAAAACAACTACATTGAGACAAGGAAATTCCAAATGAAAAACTTTGGATTAAGGAAAGATCTATCTGATATTTATAAAGAAATGTAACTAATACCAATTAGTCTATACAAGTAATTTCTGTAATTGCAGCATTAACCTGTCACATCTTTCTCGACTGTAACCAATTTACCTTTGGTGAAGGATGTTTGTTAAAAAGTCATTCAAATCGGAGGTACAGTAATCCATCTCAGATAACAGAAATTCATCATACTTCAAATTAGTAATAAACATTTTACATTAAAGTAAAATCAATAGGTATCGTCAGATGTTTTATTTGAAATTAAATTAAATACCAGTTTAAGGTAATCGATTAAAATTGTATTATTGGCCAATTGAATGTAATCTGAACTAAATTTCATAGTTTAACGAAAGAGCTGGAAATTGTCTGCATCTGGAAGTAACAACCACATTCAAAAAACGTGAAAGTACATTTTTTGGTTTAATATATGGTGACATTTAATAGATGCATCTGGCCACCGCAAAATTAGTCAATGTCATCATGGCAAATTTGAAGTGAGAAAATCTGTGGATGGCAAAATACATTTTGTGGACGTTTTGACAAGAAGTAGTAAGTCTGCAACAATTTTCGGATTTGTGGATGTTTGTCAAGATGTTGGTCAAGTTTACCAAACGGTAATTTACATACTTGTACCATCTAACACACTTAACCGAAAAACTGCAATTTTCAGATTATTGTCTTATACACTTATTAAATCTTTTTAAAATAGTAATTTTCAAATTATTGCAGTTTTGCACACATACTGTACATTATCTCATCAAAATTTTCATTTATGTAAATTTTCAGACTTTTGACTTTTTGTCAAGAAAGTTCAACCATACATTAAAAATGAGAATTTTCGGAATTGTAAATCTTTTGTAATTTATTACATCTCATAAAACACAACTTTTTTGTTTTTACATTTTGGTAAGATGGTAGCAAGTGTTTAAAACTCTCCTTTTCAGACTTTTATGGTTTGGCAGTGTGTGTAATAAGCTTTCAATGTGCATGTCCAATCTGTGCTTCCTTACAATAGTGATGAAGTGAGGATAAACAGTTTATGTAAACATTCCATATCTACCACATATGAAGAATACAGCTCAATATATAAGATGAATATTATACAAGGATAGTATAGCTTATAAGAACTTGTTGCTAGCATCACCACCTGTGATCTGCATAATGGGGAAAGGAATATTCATCTGGTACAAATAGTTCATACTTGAAGAAACCACCAATCTAGGCACAAGACATTGAGTTGGGATATTCAAATGACTGTATAGACTATCATACTTCATCGGCAAGAGATTGCTATTGTGTCATGAACCACAATCGTGTTTGGCTTTAGCACAAAATATGATCGAAAATGTCAAGTTGTAACAATCATATTCTTATTAAGTAGCTATTAATTAGTTCATATCTGGAATACAACTTTACTAACCTCTTACTACCAACAGTTTTAGACCTTGTCTTGCTCCACTCCTCTCACTGTTGATATGACACTCATAGACACCGGCGTCATCTACCTCAACTGGTCCCCTGAAAACCCAAGTATCCTGTCCATTAATAACATTGTTCCTTACATTATCCTTCAACCATCTGAATTCTGCAACATTCTTTGATCCGGTGATGTTCATACCAATGCTGACACCTGTATCACCAGCATTGACAGTTAATGAGATCAACTCATCACTCGGTACAATATCAGCTGAAATCAAGGACGTTGTAACAAACCATGAGTTATATTGGCTTGGGTAAAATCTATATTGTATTAAATACTAAATCGAACATTTAACAAGTTCTTAACGAAAATATTGTAAGGATAATATTTGTCAGCACTTCTTATATTACATGTCAACATAAATGCCTCAAATAACTTAATGCTACAGTAATTCCATATCCAGTAAAACTCTAGAAGAACGTTTTAATGGTATACAAAATTAGCTGGATTTTACAATTTGCATTCTCCTGGATATTAACAGACTGATGCTACAAAGAAATCTAAAGTCAATTATGGAATCTCATTAAAGTGTCCAAGATAAAGCTGATGCAAATTGTGCAAAGAAGCATGTAGCTTGTCATCATTGGTTTTAGTTTTCAACCAAACGTCATCTTGTTACATACTCAAATTGACATTTACACGTTCATTATATCCTCATCCACATTACTGCATTGCAATTAAAGCCATGTTGAAAGTATAGTGCAACAATCGTCCAGATTGTTTTATTAGCAGTACCAATGCCTACCCTTAATTACACAATGCTAAATATAATATTTTATGTAATCACTTCAACCACTTTTGCCACCCAACTTGAATATTGTTCCCACCCAAAATGTTCTTGTCAGGAATACATTTGTAAATATGCAATATATGCATTATACGCAATATAACAGGAGACTTGTTATTTGTTAAAACATTATGTAACCTACGCTGTACACGCTGCAGTAATACGTCCATATATAATTGTCATACCACCTGTGATAATGGAGTATATTATATAATTATATAATGTATGACAGGCCAATAACTACAGCTGTGAGTAACTTACCATCTGATCTCATAAATATCCCTGAGATTGATGTAGTGATCTTTCCATTTAATGCAGCTTCACATCCGAACACCCCAAAGGAATCATCATTTCCATTGTCCAATGTTACCCTCCAATGCTCATAAGTATTACCATCATTCCAGACTGGAGCTGGTGGATCTACATTTTCATTACCATTATTCCTTGTCCAAACAGTCCTGAACGACTCTACTTGGGCAGTAGCTGCAATATTATTGGGTTCACTAAGGTGACACTGGTAGTGTGTGTTAGTATTTTCAGACTCAAAAGGCTTTACTCCTAGGAAAGTCATCTTTACTGGTTCTATTGAGAGATAACATGTTAACTGTCATTGAAAAGAAAAGAATACAATTAGATTCTTGCAGACAAAACAGATGTATGCTCTCATTTTTAACTTTTTACCATCCTCTCGTTACATTAAAACAAATATTTTGTATTATAACATGAGGCAATCAAATTTCCTAGGATATTTCCCACCTGTGTTGGAATTATTGGGGGAAAAAAGAAATATGTCAGGGTCACAAAGAAACTAGTAAACCAATCAATATTATGGCATAAAAATAATTTGCTCTGAATCCAACCATAATATAACTATATATAATAAATATAATATAATATAATAAAAAAACAAGAACAAAAGATGATTGCAATTCCACATCAGGAAAGCAACCTAACTTACAAACAACCTAACTTACAAACAAGAGAGCCAAGTGGCTTAGTGATATCATCCTCATTTTAGATTCAAGAACCTTGAACGGTCATACTGTTCAGAGTTTTAAGTGTTAACCATTACTCACATAAATTTATCTGCAAGGTCCACGCTGTTTGTAGATTTTCATGTCAATTAACATGTTAATTCATGCTGTACTTGAGACATTTGTGTATTCAAGAGCTTTCAGACTTTAACTTCTAATAATCTCAAATGACAGTTGACTTCCCA